>PVHY01019036.1:0-13679 GCA_004024945.1 Uropsilus gracilis
AAAAAAAAAAAAGGCAAAGTTAAACCTTACACATGTTTCAGTAAGTGAATTTTACCACTCTTAGACCCTCACTGGAAGAAGGAAAAAAAACTGGTAAAGGATGTACTTTCAATAGAAGGGCAATGAAATGTATTCAAAAAGAAAAAGTAACATGCACAGAATAAAGAAGCCAGCAAAGGATGTGTTGACAAACCAATATTAAAAACTGATGATAAAAATCCTAACACTGGTCGAAGATAGTGTAGTCTTATGAGATAAGCATCATAGTATCATATGTAAGATGAGAGATGGGAGAATGACGAGTTAGAGCATGTCAAGGTTATAAACTGACTGGTGGAGAGGAAATGATGACGTGTAAATGCTGTTACATGTTAACAATAACTTCTTGAAAATACAGGAATTCCAATGAAGGGGGAGGGTAATGTAAAGGAGGCTAAATCACTCAGAACAAAAATCAGGAAAAGAGAAAAGTACAGCAACTGCACCATAGTAGAAAATAAGCAAGCATTTGCTTGGGGCAGAGGGTGGGGGTACAACAGGGAGGCAACAAGTCAACAGGTCTCTAAAGGATCACAGGTAATTGTGCAATAAGCATAATCAAAGGGTACAGTGAGGAAACATCATGAGACATCATGTCTTTTAATATATGCTTTACAAAGAACCTCCCATCTATTAAGTGCTTAGAGGTACCATGAATTGCATCAATAAAAAGGGAATAACATTATATACCAAACAAAAACCTGGGTGCGGGGATGGGAGGGGAAGAAATGGTTTCTTAGCCTTGGAAGAGCCAGAACATGAAGTAAGTTGCCTAAAGGAATGGTAAAAGGGAGGATGAGGATGCAAACCTCACCCTGAGATCCTTTCTTTCTCTCCTATTCCACACTGGAGGAAGATCTTTATAAATGGATGACTTTTCATGGAAAAAGTCAGAATAGATATCCAAGTCAGGACTCTTCCAGCCTGTGCTGGG
The DNA here is from genome assembly GCA_004024945.1 of Uropsilus gracilis. Lineage (NCBI taxonomy): Eukaryota > Metazoa > Chordata > Mammalia > Eulipotyphla > Talpidae > Uropsilus > Uropsilus gracilis. The sequence continues at coordinate 974 of PVHY01019036.1, forward strand.
GAGAAGAACAAGAGAAGCACTTTGCACTTGAGCAGGGTATAAGCCACAGATATTCATCCCCAACATCAGAAAAGCTAACAGGCCACTGTCTTGTGGGTCCTTTAATCCATCTGCCTCCAGAAATAGACACACTCTCACCTATATATGAACTCTATTTCTCTGAGACGCAAATAAAAGAAAATCCTGCTGTTGAGACACGAGCTGCAATTCTATCCATGGCTCAGAGCCTGGCCTCTCTAGCTGAGGTCACACCTACTCGTCAATTAGTAAAAACAAAAGCTAAACAAAATAGCCCCCTCTTTTGTGAATTCCATTGACAGCAAATGTGTGCTTTATTCCTGCAACAAAGGGACACATTCCACTTTTACTTTTAAAGAAAATAATTTTACCTGGTTTTATACCATTTTTTGCCTTTTTCATTGTGATAGTCCAGTTTGGATAGGTGGCTGGGGTCCTTGGTTTGATGATGCAACTATTTTTGTTTTAAGATGCTCTGAAATCATTGCATAGTCCTTTGCCTTCTTTAGCAGAATGAATGGCACCCCTGCAGCGACCTCTCAGGGTCTCCTATTTTCCTGTAAGAGCTCAGCCCCTCAGAGGCTCCTGGCTGCACCTCTGTTAAGAATGATCTCAGAGCACTCTGTGATTTCAGCTCCTGAATCTGTTCTTGAGATGGACTGCCTTGCGTCGCACTTACTAGCTGCCACTTGGCCCTGCTCTTGGGGTCTTCTAGGGGAAGTCCATTCCTCAACCACTCCTTCCAGTGTCTGAACTGTCAAATCTATTAACACTGGGGGAGTAGATTAGAGTCCTTCTCTCCTTTTCATCTTTACTTGCTGAACTATATCAGCTGCAGCCATGGAAATGTTCTGAAATATCCTGATGAAATGCAAACTCTTCCTTCTTCCCACACCCCAAGCATGCCCGATGCCTCTATGACACTTCTGTCATACTCCCTCATAGAATATGTACATCCTTTCCTAGCCCTGCCCATGACTCAATTTAAAATCTGTCAAGGCAACATCTAATATGGTTCTCTGTGGTCTCCTGCCCTGCTGCTCTTCAAGTCCCACATAGTCACCTCCCCCACCTGCCTCCAGACTGAACCACCCAATGCACTCCTAACTAAGAGGAGATGGAAACGCCTCCAAAGGTGAGACTAGAATACAATCTCTCTCTCATTCTGGGAACTCCCACTCTGCAGAAAGCAAGCAGCCATGTCATAGGTTGCCCCACATCCCACAGTCCAGAGAGGGCGTCACATGAGCAAGGACTAGATGGATGTCTCCGGCCAGTGAGAAACTGAGTCCTGCCAATGGCCACTTGGATGAACTTGGAAATGAACCCTGCTCTTCTGAGCCTTCAGATGAGGCTGCAGGACCTACTAATACCTTACCTCAGGCTTGCGAGAGACCCTGAGCCAGGCCTAGATTCCTGACCCACAACACTGTGAGATAATTAATGTTTGCTGTGTTAAGGTGGTGTGTTTACAGCAATTTGTTATATAGCCACAGGTAACGAAAACATCTCTTCGAAGCTAAAGGAGCATATTATCCCTTGTTGCTGGAATGGCTAAAATCCCTTCCAACACCCACTATAGAACCTTGTACCTGACAGAGCTTAAGACATGTTTCTTGACTTGAGCAAATGTCCCAGCACCTCCTTCCTTAAGATGTCTACAGCCAAATGGGTGGAATCAGACATTTAACAGATTACCACATAAAGACACGTACAGAGGCATGTCTTCAAATAACATAGTTTTGTTAAATGTTGTTTCTTTTTAATTCTGGTCAATGGCCCCAAAAAAATGTTATTTGAGAACCTAATTTCCTTCTATGTATTTCACTTAGACTTGCAGCTTCCAAGAACTGAATGATGATACTTTGTGAGAACTTGATGAACAACAACAATGGTGCTAAGGATCAGAAAGGACAGGTGCACAGGGCTCAGAAAACATACCCAAGAGTTCTGACCTGCTCAGGGAGCTGAGAGGAGAGCCCTGTGGAGGTGATGGTGGAGCTGAGAGAGCTCTAGGAAGAAGAGTCAGCTGAGCAAAGGGGAAGGGAAGGCTGCTTCAGTCAAAATACAGGCAGGGACAAAGGGGCAAGTGTGAAATGATAGGGAGCCAGGGTGACTGGTGTGCAGGAAGAGGCGATGTGGGGTATGTAATAAGAGATGAGAATGGAGAGGTGATGAGCACCAGAACACAGGCTTGACAAGCCACATTAAATGTTCTGATTCCTAACCAGATGGATCAGGAGCCACGGAGGTGGCTGAAGTGTGTGCATGTGTGTGTGTGCATGTGTGTGTGTGAGTGTAAGGGATGCCTTGAAGCATCCAGTAGTCTAGCAGCTTCTTTGTCTGCCTTTGGAGGATGTATTGTGGGAATGTAAAAGTGGGCAGACTCATTTGGAGGTTATTAAGATAGTCCAGAAAAAATAGCTCAGCACTTTGACTACACTGGTTATGATGAAATCAGGGAGAAGGAAATATATTGGAGCGCTATTAAAAACTTCAAGTGAACCGGCCTTGGGGAATGAGGTGGTTAAGGAGTTTGGTTAGAAGGAGTGTGAAATGTGGCTCTTGCAAGTCCAGTGTGGCCCTGTGGAGGACTGCCTGCCAGGTTGGAACAATGCAGAAAACCAGGATTTGAGTGAGGGCTTGGGATCTTCTCTTGATGGGGGAGTGGATGAGCTCTTGATCACCAAGACTTTCAGCAATCTATTTTTCTGGCTCTTTCATGAAGGGGCATTCTCATTATTGTCCTGGTTCTTTGCTACACTCCAGACAGGAGAAATATTACATGCCTTCTAGCCTCAGAATCTAGTTAAGGCACCCTGTAAAGTATAAATTTCTGCCCATTGGGTCAATCCAACCAATGTCACTTACACAACTGGAAAACCAATTGTGACCGGGAGGATGGCCTCTTGCAGTTCCTCCATGAATTAGCAAGTGGGTCTGCTGGTGGTGCTTAACCGTCGATTTCATTTCAACAATCACAGGGAACAATTATTGAACACCTTGTTGGGGCCAGGAACTTGTCAGCTCCTTCGCAACTATCACCCCTCATCCCATGAAGAAGACATATTAATTTTTATAAATGACAAAGCTTCCCAAGGTAACACAGTGGTAAATTGGTAGAGGCAGGATACAAGTTCCTATTTCTGAACTCCAAAGTCCATATTCCTCCTCTAACTGTGCTATTTCATTTCAGAGGCTTTTTATAGGAGTTTTTACAGGTAGCAGGTTGATCTACTTTGGTTGCTGAAGCAGCTGAAAACAACAAATCAATATTCCCCCCCCATTTTTGTCCTGTTCTGGTACTGTCAGACATCAATTAGGAAAGGAAGCCCTAATCAACCAGGCCCCTGTCCCGGGAGGTAAGAACCTGTGCACTTGAGATCAGTCGAATGTGATACATTTTCTGTGATAAGGAGGCTCTAGCTACAAGCTGCTCCAGGCGCAGATATGAACTAGGGAATTCACATTCATTCAATTTATCAAGGGAGAAGGCTGTGCCTTCTTAAAGCATGCTTTTAAAAAGTAGTGAAATGGAAAAAAAAAATCCAACAAGAATTGGTTCTTGTGCAGATGTTTCCCAATGAGTTTAAAACAACAAGATTCCCACATGTTACGGACATGTGAAGAGTAGTGCTTGGGTAAACCACAGGCAATGAATTCTCTGACCTCTACAGAAGTCTACACAGCAGAGAATCAACGAGGTGTGCTAAGAGTCTGCTCCCTCACAGGTTGACAATCATTCCTGCCTCTCTCCCCACAAACTCCTGTCACTGAGGCAAATCACAGTAGTGAGACCTGTGATTACAACTTCAAGAACACAGACCCTCCTGTCCCTGATCCCTTCCTGGGCTCTCCCCAAGTATGTCAAGCACACTGGGTTCTGGTCACTCCTTGCCTGTGCCTCTTCCTGCCCAAACACACCCCTGTGGTCAACCCTCCAACTCGTCATGACTCTAGTAGAAATCTGAGTGAGGAGATCACAGGGACAGGCAGCAGGGGGTTGGGAGTTAGCCCTGTATGGGTCCCTCACTGGGCTGAGAATGAGACAATAATGAGTGGAAATAGCAAGGTCCTGTCCGCCTGAAGCTTACAGTCAGTTAAGCTCTGTGACCCTGTTAATTCTCTGAGTGTAAAATTACTCATCTGTAAGATGTGGATCATAATAATCCTATATTAGGAGGGTACTGGGGATGGTGAAATGGGATAAATAGTAAGTAAAAAACAGAAGGGGCTGCAGTTAGCCAACACTGTTGTCTTTTCCATCATATACCATGTTGCTGCCCTGTCCCAGCTGGAGAGGGCTGCTAAGATGTGATTTTTCCTACACTGGCACCATCGAGAATCTCTTCATTGCCCTACACTACATGCCCCATATTGTGAAGATGTTGTCTACTCAACTGTATTAAGTATTCATTGTTTTCCCTATTCTATTCACCTAATGCATAAGTGTGATTAGCACTAAAAAGTAATGTGAAAAGAAAAAAGATAAATCAGACTCCATTACGGTTTTCAAAACTATACACCAATGGATACCACTGAGAAACTCACAAGACAACCCATAGAATGGGAGTAAGTACTTTCAAATCATGTATTTGACAAGAATCTAAGCACCAGAAAATACTCTTAAAACTCAGCAATTAAAAGAAAAAACAATTTTAAGAATTGACAAAGGATTCAAATAGATTTTTTTCAAATAAGATAGACAAATGATAAACAAAGACAAAAGACAGACAAACAATAAGCACATGAGAAGCTGCCTTAACATCATTACTTATTAAGAAAATCCAAATCAAAGCCAGCATAGGATGTTACCTCAAGTCCACAAAGATGACTGTAATGAAAAAGACAGACAATAACAAGTGTTGGTGAGGGTGCAGAGAAATTGGAACCCTCCTAAACTGTTGAAGCAAATATTAAATGATGCAGCTGCTGTGAAAAATAATTTGGCAGGTCCTCAAGAAGTTAAATATAGAGTTACCATATGATCCAGCAATTCCATCATCAGGAATATATCCAAGAAAACTGGAAACATATGTTCACAAGAAAATGTGTACACATATGTCCGTAGCAATATTATTCATAACAGCCCAAAGTAGAACCAACCCAAATGTCTCTCAACTGAAGAATAAGTAAATAAAATGTGACATATTTACACAAGAAAAGAGAAGGCAGTGAGGACACATGTTACAACATGGGTAATCATGAAAACACACTAAAACATGCATGCACTATGGAAAGATGCTGCAATATGGCTGTACTATGGAAACATGTTATATCATCGGTATACCATGGAGACACTCAAGCAAGAAAACAACAGAAACATGCTACAGCATGGATGCGCCATGGAACATGCTACAACATAGGTAAGTCATGGAAACACACCATAGCATGGATATACCATGGAAACACATTACAGCATAGATGCACCATAGGAACATGTCTAGTCACGGAAGCAGTCACAGAAGACTACACATATCGTACTATTCCATTCCTAGGAAATGTCCCAAACAGGCAAATCCATGGGACAGGAAGTAGATGAGGGTGACCTGGGATATGGGGGGGGGGGAGCAGGAGTGACTATTGAAGGGTTTCCTTTTGGGAAATGTCCTGGAATTCGTGGTGATGTTTGTACACCTTATGAATATATTAACAACCACTGAAATTGTATTTTTTAAGGGTGACATTTATGGTATCTGAATTATATCTTAATAAGCAAAAATGCCAGTGAGCTGAGTGAACATCAAGCTATCCAAAGCAAAGAAATTTGTTAGGATGATTGCAATAATGGTTTTGTCTTCTTTTTTTTTTAACAGTTTAAAAGGACAGGTTTACTAGGAAAAGGAGAAAGGCACCTGGATAGTCACAGTGAGCTGGAGAGCTGCTGCCCTGCAAAGGGAAAAGTCTGTGACAAGAAACAACTGCAGAAGAGCCCACAGGGTGGGCACGAGAGCTACTACAACCATGTTTAGCTGGAAAATCCCAAGACATGACGTTTGGTGTTCAACTGACTCCACTTACTGGGATTTCATCTGTAACATGAGACAACAAACAGTTACCTGGTCATAAAAGCAAATGGGTAACATATGCAATCCTGCAGTCACATGTGTGGGGATGGTGATTTTTCATGGGCTCTCTGATGGAGCAGAGAGAAAGCCAAGTGCCTGGGGTTCTGGAAGAGAGGTTGTGCCCAGCCCTACCTTGCCCTCAGCCCCAACTCTCTCACCTCTGGGGTCAGTGCGTTGTTATCCGAGGTCTGACTGGAGAGCAGGATGTGTGTGAACCCCTCTTCCTTCCGCACGACGATGTCCCGAAACCGACAGTTGCTTTCGTTCTGGCGGACACTGTACCTGAGCCTCTTGTCAAAGACGTAGTCCTTGTCAGTCTCCAGCTTCCTTTTTCCGGGGCTGTGCAAGTTTAGAGCCCCATTGGTCAGAGCAGAGCCTTCCGAAAACAGACAGGGGGAAACAGACATGAGAAAATCCAAACATAAAGTGAGATCAGAGAAGTTTCCATTCTCACTCAGCGTGGGCTGTGCTGGGCTCCAGCACCCTCCATCCAGGGAGGTGAAGAGCCTAGTATGACTGGCCATGTCTCCAATTGGGAGGACAGAGTGGGCTCTCTGTGGTGCCTGGAGCTACTTGTGACTCCCCTCTCCCACACAGCGCCTGGGAGCACCGGCTTCTGCTCAAGCTCCCCTAGCAAGGGGAACCCTGGATTTGAAAACTAGTAGCCACACACAACAGATTAAGATGATGGGTAACAGGTGATACGGTGACGGGAGAACCTTGAGGTAGACAATGATGTAAAAAATATATATGTGTGCAATCAATTTAAAAATTCTAAATTAAATTTAAAAAAACAGATTTTTTTTGGGGGGGGGAGAAAAATAGTAGTCACAAAACAAACAGGACCTCTAGTCATCATCAGCACAAATGGGGAGCAACCCACTTATCAAGTGAATGCATCAATTACTTCAATGGAATATTATTTAACAATAAAAGGAACTCAGTCATCAAACCACAGAGACAGGAATCTTAAACACACGTTGTCAGATGAAAGAAGTCAGTCTGTATGACTTCACGTGGTCTGATTCCTAATACATTTTAGAAAAGGCAAAACTACAGATCATAAAAAGACTTGTGGTCCCCAGAGAGTCAGGCAGAATAGGAGGGGGCTTAAACAGGTAAAGCACAGGGCGGGGTGGTTTATAGCAGAGAACTTCCTCTGAATACTACACGATAGGGGAGCACAACAGATCTACCCTTTGTCAAAACCCAAAGAATTTTATAGCACTGTGAACAGGAAGGCATGCAAATTTATCATCATCATCATCATCATCATCATCATCATCATCATCATCATCAATAATTAAGAGACTGGAGGAAGAAGAGAGTGCGATGCAGAGTATGGCAAGAGAATCTACCTTTACCACTTGTCTACAAAACAACCTCACTGAAGAAGGTGAGGGGAGGGCACTGACCTCAGTCACTCTAGGGATGAGTGGACTCTACATTACTAAAGGTAAAGTAAATAGTAGGGAAGCTCTGTGCTCCAGCTGCTGAAGCTGTTCCCCAGAGTTAGCGATTCTGATATTGCTGGATGTGTAGGCTCTCACTGAGCAGTTAAGTCATGGGAGCCAGGATCTCACTGCCCAAGTGGGAATTTATTTATTTGTAATTTAATTAAAAAATTTAATTTATTGCACATGTGGTATATATGTGTGTATGTATATATATATGTATATATATTTTTTATATCATGTCTACCCCCAGGGTTCTCCCACTACCTTATAACCTGAAACCCATCATCTTACTCTTTTGTGCCCATCCCACTCCTGATTCCCCCCTCCCCGTTTCTTGCTCTATGCTTTAGTTCTGCTGACAGTTTTAACTTTTCCTTGTCCATTTGTTTGTTTCCTTTTCTTCTATCTCACATATTAGTGACACTATCCAGTAGTTCTCTTTTTCTTTCTGGCTATTTCTGCCAGCATGATTCCTTCTAGCTCCATCTGTGTTGCTGCAAATGACATGTTTGTCTTTTTTGAAGAATGCTATTCCGTTGTGTACATATACCACAACTTTCTGACCCATTCATCTGTTTTGGGGCATTTGGGTTGTTTCCATATTTTGGCTATTGTAAATAGTGCTGCAATAAACACCCAAGTACAGGTGTCCTTTTATATTAGAGTTTTTGTAACCTTTGGGTAGATTCCTAAAAGTGGGATTGCTGCATCGAATGGTAGCTCCATTTTCAGTAGTTTAAGGGTCCTCCATACAGCTTTCCATAGTGACTGGACCAGTTTGCATAACCAAGTGGGAATTTATAGGTAAGCCAGGAGAGGAGGCATGAATCCTCCATTTGGGAACAGGGGTTAAGAAGTAAGACCTCAGCATGTATGCAGGTATGACTCTGTATAAACACAGAGGGTGACATACAAACTACATGACAGGTACACGGGCTGTATGCACATGTGTATTTCCTGGCTCTGGCAGTGGAAGAGCTCAGAACCAATGGCACCCCACAGCAGTGAGCCCACCCGGAGCCCAAAACTTGGTTTCTGAGGCCCTTCTCAACTAATGCAAGCAGTGCTCCTTGGACAAAATGGCTGATTCAAGGGCTGGGCAGGCAGCGTACAAGATAAGCTTGTAGTGGCTGAAGGGAAGGAAGTACTTAACCTACAGAGCACAGAAGCCAAGTGTGTCTGGAGATGGACCCATCTTAGCACCAAAATAAAGTAGGATTGTAACAACAAGTATAAGATAAATATCTGTCAGTCCATACTGACATGTTAATAAGTGCCTGAATAAATACATGGGAGAGAAGAGACAAATCTCCTAACAAGAATTCCAAATACTACATAGAAATCCTGTCCTGGAGGAGGAAGTGCATTCCACCTGGGAAATCTTCCTCAGCTAGGCAATCAGGACCAGCAGCCATGGTGGTGATCCCTGCACCCTTGATCTGAGGCGGGGAGAATGGTGCCTTGTCTGTGATGTCTTCCTCTCAAAAATCCAACCTTAGTCTAATTAGGAGAAAAGCATACGCAAACCACAATTGAGGAGCATTCTAACCTACGCACTTCAAAACTGTCAAGGTCACCTACAACCAGGCAAGTGCGAGACACTCACTGTCCGGAACCACCTGACAAGACAGGATAGCTAAATGCAGCCTGGATTTGGGGGGAGAAGTTAGGCGAAAACCAAGGAAACCCAGATCAAGTACAGACAACATATACTGTGCATATGAGGGCATAGCCAGGAGCTCAGTGTGGGTAGACTGGCACACTCTGTATCATCTGCTTGATTTCTCCATAAATCGAAAATGGCTTTAAACATGATGTGATTGAAAGAATGTTTTAGAAGGAAATCATAAAGACAACTTCCCAGGTGGCCGCAGCACAATGGCAGGCCTGATCCTGGGTGGGTCTGACACAGGGTGTGCACAGGGTCACCTGGATCCCAGCCTGTGGGGTATGCCTGTTGCTGCCAACCCCTCTCCATGGCAGGGCCCACCCATCCATCACTGAAAGCTTGATGCCCATACACTGATCGAGCTCTGAGAATGTGGCTTAAATGTCACCACTCCTACTGGGGGACAGGCTGTGACTGCCCACCTGGCCCCCTTAGGAAAACTTCCTAGTGAGCACAGGTCACATGCTCAGGAAGAAGGTGACAAGGCTCCAAGGAGGTAAGGTGTATACAGGAGCCCAGAATCAGTAAGCCAGTACCAGTGGTGGCTCCAGCTGGCTTAACGGTGGCACAAAAGCAGCCCAGCTGACCTCATGACCTCTCTATGCAGTCGCAGCCTCTGGAGGGCAGGGCCCCTTTCATGGAGCAACCCAGAGCACCTAAGAGTCCATGGGGCCTGGTCCTCTGCCCCTAGAGCCCTGGGTCCACCTCAGGGTGGGCTCAGGTTCTTAAGCAACTTTGGGGGTCTTGGTGTCTCAAGAAAGCAGCCAAATGCAAAGACCAAGAAAGGCCTCATTGGTCCTCACCTCAACCTCGCTGCCAGGTGAGCAGCCCAGCAGTGTGAAGGGGCAGAAGCAGCAGTGCCTGGCTGACCCGGGCTTCCAAGAAGCCTCCCCATCTTGTACTTTTCCTTCACTCTGAGTATCTGGCCTTCGCCAGACACCAAAATGCAGGTAAAAGGATTCCACGATCTCAGGGAAGTAAACTTGAGTGTTTAATTAAAAGGTTTGTGTAAAGGGAGCTGTTTCTTCACGGTTAACCTCAAAACCTTTATCTCCTCAAAAAGGCTTCCTAATCGGAGCTGGCCAGGCTTTCTGGCTGGCAGATCCAGGCAGGCAGAGGTTGGCAACAGTGGGTGTGGGGACACAGGCTCACAGCCGCTGGGAGTCAGGAGCACAGACTTGGGCACATCACGGCTTTTGAGACAGCAGGGTGGAAGGAAATGCCCGGTGAGCATTTCCTTGACTCCCAACCGAGTTGGGTGCTAATTAACAATCGCATCAGGGAGGAGGGCATGTGAGGGTTACCTGTCCTGAGAAACTCTGCTCTAAATTTCTCATGGTCCCCAGGAAATCGCTGCAATGAGTCCATCTCACAGGTGAAAAAGCAAAAGGCTTGCAGTAGCACAGAGCCAGCTGTTTCCCACTTATTCATTCACTCAGGACCTACTGATCCTCTCCTCTGGCCAGTACCACACGAGAGGATGGAGATCTGCCCCACCCACCTCCACTGACAGGCTGCAGATGGGGAGCTGGACGCAAAGTCACACCTAAAATAATGGTGCAAAACCCCATGAGAAAGAACAGCAAGCTCGAGACTGTGGCCTTTCCTGTTGGCGCACAGGGTGAGGTGGCCCCCAAAGAAAGGATTATCTGATCTAATGACCGTAGACGTGTTTCTTCTGTCAGGACATGGAATCTCAAAATCCACCTCAGAGTCCCTCACCTCTACCTTCACGCCAGCTACCCTGAGGGTTCTCCCTTCAGGGGCAACTATACCTCCTGAGAGACTGAGGCAGGCTGGCATCATGGAAGTGGAATGGCTAGAGGGTGGACGTTTAGGGCTTTAGGAACCAGTCCACGTGGAAATCCCAGCTGTGTTTGCTAAATCAGAAAGCCTGAAGTGCAACTTAGAGTTGGTCTCCTTGTTTCCAGGTGGGGTTCAGAGTAACTGTTTTGAACTCATTCAAAAAGAACTGCCTTGGGATGAGCAAAGCACCTGGCTCATCCACGGCACTCCCTGCACGGTAGCTGAGGGATGCCAAGTCAATCCAAAGAAGAGGAATGAGCTGGAGATGCCTTGCAGCCAAGCCTCTGCCATCCAGTTCATATGCACCCCCTCCCAGACAAGGTCATTCTGGGCAGAGAGGCAGATGGCTCTGCTGCACCTCGAGTCCAAGTGGAACCCAGTGGCAGCAGCATGCAGACCCCACAGGCCGCTTCTGCTGCCCGCAAGGCAGGTCAGCTCCCAGCTGTCTGTACGGGATGGGACCTGCGGAATGGGAGGCACCATTTCTGCCTCACAGGATCAATGCATCTGAGAGGGAATAGTGCATCATGCTGCATTCCTGGGGCACAGGAAACCCCCAACATTCTAGTTTCCTTCCTTCTACTTGCCCAAAGCCTTCTCCCGAGCTTTCCTTCAGAACACAAAGGAGTGTTTCCTGTTAAGAAGGCTCCATAAAAGCAAGCTCTGACATAGCCCCCTGCTCCAAATACGCAGAAGTGACAGATAAAATACTGGCTCACAAGATAACCATCTGTGTGAGAGGAGCATCGGCACCAGAGCAAGTGTGCAGGAAGCAGACTGGGGAGCAGTAGAGACCCAGGCGTGGGCAAGATGGCAGAGGGGACCCAGGCCCAAGCCAGGGAGGTGACCTGAGGCCCTATTGTGAAGGGAGAACAATAACAAAACCAAGCACTGCCCCCTGGAGCCCCTGGGTCAGGGAGAAGCAAATGCACAGCTATTATGGAGAGTAGAGAAAAACAGAACAAAGACAGGCCCCTTGAGATGAGCTTCACACCAACACTCTGAAAGATGCCACTTAGGAGTCCAGGCACCAGAATCAAGCCTTGTGACATGAATTAAGCCAAATGAGAGAAAATGAAGAGCAGAGAAAATCTGACATGGAGAACTTAATATAGGAATGCTTAAATGCTCAAGGGATAGAGGCTAAAAAATAATCATCGAAACAAGCAAGAATTCTCAAACAAAAGCAGAGAGAGAGAAAACAAAGATGGGGTAGGAAGGTAAATAGTTGTAAAGCAAATGACAAATGGGGGAGATTATTTGCATAAAACAGATAAAAGACTAAGACCCCCAAACTGTAAAGAACTTCAAACAAGGATGACAAAAAGGCCAAAATTCCCCTAGGAAAGAGTGGACAGAAGATACAGACAGACATCTGCCAATATTACATAAAAACAGCCCTTAAATCTTAAGAAAGGATTTCACTTTCAATCATGCAAATGAAAACTCATAATAACAGAAATGAAAATTAAAGCTATATTGAGATAGCATTTCTTACCCACCAGAGCTTGGCAAAAGTTCAAAATCATGACACTACACTCTGTTAGAGAGGATGTGGTGAGTTGGGCATTCTTTAATTGTAGGTAGAATGCAAAATGGCACAACCTCTATGGAAGGGTATTTAGCAATATCTGACAAAGCCATATATGCACCAGTTCTCAAACCCAGCAGTTTTAGAAATGCAAATT
>PVHY01019036.1:13779-28205 GCA_004024945.1 Uropsilus gracilis
AACAACTAACATGCAGTGATTTTCAAATCATATCTTAAAGAGAAGAGAGATAAGGCACAAAAATGACTTTTAGTGTGAGAAAGAAGAGAAAATTGAGTATATCTTTTGTTCTCATCTTTGGAAACACACTAACCTGTTAAGTAACAGGAAAATCCAAAAGGATGGGGGGGGGGGGGGGGGGTGAGGGGTGGAAATTAACTGAACAAAAATAGAAAAAAAACCTAGTTCTATTTCAAATGATAATATAAACTCCCTGAAGGGAGGTAGCAAGTCAGTCACATTTGGGTGCAATAATTATGAGGATATACCCTCAAGTAACCTTGAACTTTTCTTGCTGGGTTTGTCTTTCATGATGGTAAGGGTAGAACAATTCCAGAATTAATTTCTGAACAGTGTAGAGTTGAATGTGTGTGCTACTGAAGAGATCGGGCTCTCCTTGTGGAAGACTTCAACTACAGAATGGGCAAAGCAAGGAAGAATTTACTGGCCTTAGAATGGAGTTGGAGGCATCGATACAAGCTCATGATTTTGAAAAATGTATGTATTTCCTAGCTCTGTCATCTGAAAGGGTTGAGAAGAAATAAAACTCTAGCAGCCATTAATTACCCCAGGTGCTGGTGTCAAAGCACCAATATCCCCTAAAGAAACCCAGTTCCTCAGAGAAATGACTGCTTCAGGACTGCAACAGACAAAATCCAAGTTGGGCTGGGAAATCTTACTGTACCTGAAGTAAGGAAGAGGTCAAAAGAAGATCCGAGTATGTCAAAAGGACAGAGGCAGCAACTGGCCCACCCCTGGCCAGCCTTGGGACAGTCAGCACATAAACAGGAGAGCAATGGATAATGAACCACCGCATCAGACAAACACATTCAAGTGTACCCTTATAATAGAAGATGGCTGGAAGGACGATGAATGGATAAGGGAAAAGAATTGCATCATAGCAAGTATTTCAGTGGAGACACACAACCTGTTTCTGATCTTGAGGAAGCATCACACAACCCCAAATTGAGAAATACTTAGTAAAATCACTACTTTGTATTCCAAAAAAATGTTCGTATTATTTTAAAAAATGAAAGACTGAGGAGACTAAAGAGGCATGACAAAGGCATGACAAGGCTCTGGACTGAGGTTCTGACAATGTAATACAATAATATTATGTAATAGTTGGAGTTGGATCAACATTAGGCTCTAACCAACAAGCCACATTTAAAAAGTGGCTTTTGCCACCCAGATTTCCTCAGGTTCGTACCACCCTGCACATAGCAGTTGCCAGTCAAAACTGCAGTTCAACAACAGGGTATATTTACAAGGGAATATTAACAGGGAAAACAAAAAGTCCTTAAAGTCACATGTGGCCAGTTAACTTACCCCAGTCACCATTTTCAGTCCCAAAGGTCCCAAAGACACATGTCTAAGATGGTGCCCTTTGCCCCTCCAAACCTGAGGCAGGCACTCTGCAAATTCCAGTCTTTTTCCAGCATCTCCTCTTTGCATCTTCTCTCTCCAGTGTTCTGAGCTGCTCCACTGCTCCATGGCTCTTCAAACCACTTCAAAATGCTGATCCCAAATAAGCTTTCCAGATCCCTGGCCATTATCTCCAGGTACCAGCTCACAAAGCCACCTTGCTGTGGTGCCACACTCTCCACACTGGTCACTCTTCTACCAGTCACCATGGCTCCTTACCACCACCAGCTCACTCTTCTAGAGAGCTTCTGCCCAGCCTGGTCACTTGCACTACTCTTTACCCACCTGCCATTCTCATGTCTCTCTTCTCCTCAGAAGTATCTCTCCCTAGTCTCTGCTCCTTTCTTTTTTATCTCTGTTTTTCTCCTAAAAGCCAAAGGTTCCAATTTCCCTCTATCTACCCTCTAGGTGACACATTTTCTTCTCAGGGTTCATACCTGGAATTTGCAACAAAGTGAAAGTACCTTTATCCTCTTTAGGCCAGTACACTTATCCTGTTTGGGCCATCTTTTATCTCTGTGTTTTTCAGACAAAGGTAATGACATCAATGCCTAAATTTTAATACTACCCATATTAGGGTCCTGGCTTCATATAAACAAAATAAAATGCATCCCTTCAATATAAAAGCATGAAAAGGTCAGGAGAAAGGGCGAGAAGAGGGAGCACAGAAACAGAATGATAAACAGAAAATGCATAATAGGTGAAACAGCCAAAACAGATTAATAATCTCACTGACCTGTGAGCATATTAAACTTCTATATTAAAAAATGGAGAGAATCAGATTGAACAACAAAATGAAAGAACCCAGGCGCATGGAAGGTACCCTAAAGAGAGATGCTTAGACAGACTATCAGGCAGCAGAGGATGGATACCTGCCAGATCAATAGACATGGCAGAAAGAGTCCAAGTTTCAAGGAAGTGATGCAGGGGTAGTGATGCAGTTGAAAATTGTATGGGTGCCATACTGCCCCGCTGGGTGGGATCTGAAAGACTCATGAGAAGGAGCGAGAAGCGAATGAAATGGTGCATAAAAGGGGGGGCAGGTGGTAGGAGGGGAAAAAAAGAAGGGACAAGAATGGCAGACTGATAGAACAGGTCTACGTGGCCTGCCAGGGGAAGCCCCCGCGAAGAGCTGGTGGTGGCAAGGAGTCATGGTGGTAAAGTGGCCGGCAGAGAAGTAGCCTGTGTGGAGTTGGATGTCAGAATGGCAGGCCAGGGGTAACCAGGAGCTGCTGAGGGTAGGCCTGGTGAATATGAACAAATGCCACAGTAGGCAGGTCTGGTAAAGGAAGCGCCTGGAGCCACAACAAGGCAGCATATTTCAAAAGCTGAGTTTGCGTCAGCATCTGTTGGAAAAGTCTGAAGGGCCTTGCAGAAGCGGAGCAGCTCGGAACACTGGAGAGAGAAGAAGCAAAGAGAAGACACTGGAGAAGGACTGGATGGACTTTGCAGGATGCCTGCAGGTTGGGGGGGGGCATCATCGCGGACATATATTTGGGACTTTCAAACTAAATGGTACTTGGGGTAAAATAACTGGCTACTTGTAGCATTAAGGACATCTCATTTCCCTGGTTAACTTTCCTTATAAATAAAACCCTGTTGTTTAAATTGCATCTGACTGGCAACTGCTGCGCTTGGGTGATGGGAATCTGGTTAAGAAAGCTAGGCGGAAGAAGCTGCATTTTAAAAATGCTGTTTTTTTCCCCCTTTAGCTTGCTGGTTGGAGGATTCTGGCCCATTTTTATGTGATTTCAGAAAGAGGCACTGTTGTGCAGCTAGGAGACGGTAAAGGCCTCACAGAGAAAGAGACCACTGGCCAAGAGACAAGGGGGAAGCTGCCCTGGGTTCAGGAAGACCCTCTAGAGAAGGCAGAGAGCAGAGGCTAGGTCGGCCACCGCGCACTGGCAGAGCAAGGGACAGAGCCCAGGACACGCTGACATCAATCACATCAAACTCCAGGCCCAGGAAGGTGCCGAGTTTCCTTTGGACAGAGAAAAAGGAAAAGTTAGGAGACCACAAAAGTATGCCATCACCCCCAAGGGAGGGGGGAAGTATCTCCACTGGCATCACACTGACACCAGGTCAGCTGATGGGAGGCAGCAGGGCTGGGGGGGGGGGGTTTACAACTGCTCTAGAATAACAGGAAACACGAAATGGAGACTTCCGTGGTGGGCACTCATCATCCTCCCACTGCTCACCATAATATGATGGTCATCTCTTACTGAGGACAGATGGTGAGGTCCAGGCAGTCCGTCCACTTAGTGGTCATACTAAGGTTAGGGGTCATACTAAGCACCTGACCTCAAACTGGCAGTCAAGCATCAAGACTCCTAAGTCTAATGGTGGACGTGGCCTTCCCATGGGTGTCAGCCTGGAAGGCTGGTCCACTTCTTCTCAGCACCCAGTCACTGCTGAACAAAGCAGGAGAGAAAATTCGGACAGAATCCCTGGCTCTGGAGCTGCCATATCATCCTCTATATGCCTGCACCTCCTCGGATGCAGTCTCTTTGGGGTAACACCTGAGTGATTCACCTTTGTGCCCATGGGACCACCCTGCCAACTCTCATGGAGGGAGTGAGCAGGCAAATGAGCTGGGCAGCCGCTCTCATGAACAGTCAGGCGCTGCGGTGCCTCCAAGTCAGATCTCCATGTGTCAGCCACGCTTCCAGGCCTCTGTGTTAGTCGTGTGTGGAAAGAGCTGTTGTCTGCAACCGGGCGGCTCTTGTACCTGGATGACTAACTGGTACCTATTTCACACCTGGCCCTTCTGCAGCCTGACAGCAGTGGGATCTCACCTCTCAAAGACGCCAAGACGCCAGGGAGGCCGTGCTGTGAGCGCGATGACTGGCCTGCCCCTGGCGGAGAAAGCATAACACTTTCTATGATATGAGCCATCGGGACTCAGTAGGAAGATGGGGGTGAGACCACAGTCACTCTCTCCCTCCCCTGCCACCTGGCAGAGGCATCCTCACCCTCTCCCAGCAGTCCTGCTGTTGCCTACTCGAATTCTGTGTGGCTGTTTATACTTCCTTTACAGCCCCCTCCACCCATTCACCAGGCAATCCAGTGTGTCTACAGTACACCTGGCACCTGGGCTCTACCAACGATGTGGATCCTGCCCACAAGGTTTACCATCTGATTCAGCACAGCCGACAGAAGGCCCTGTCGGCAGACATGCCCTCATCTGCACTGCCCAGCACGGGAGCCAGTCACCATGCATGGCCGTTGAAACTTGGATTGCTGAATTTTAATGAAGTAACATTTTGCTCCAACCACAAGTGGCTGGAGGGGTCACACTGGGCAGTGCAGGGGGCCAGGCTGCAGGGGGATTATCCTGGATACTGGGGGGATTCCCCACAGCTGTTCTCGCAGGTCCTTCTCACTCTCAGACTGATTCTGAAAGTCAGGGCCCCTGTTAAGTGACTCGGGGAACTTCAGACCCGAGCAGCCAGCACAAAGTGTAGGAAACCGAATGAGAGCTACACGGACAGAGAGGGGCCTACCCAGTGGGTACCAGGCCAGAAGGCAGGGCAAGGAGATGGCAGTGAGGCACACTGGTCCTGGAGAGAGAAACAAGTGTGGAGCTTCTCCCCTCCTGCCCCCCCTCCCCACCCTGCCATGTCCAGTCAACAGCACTGTCTTGGGAAACAGAGATGATTCAGACAGAAGGGATGGCTGGTGCCCACCTGAGAGTAATCCACACCTGCACCTTCAGCTGCAAGTCTTGGAAGAGGGCTGGGTGGGGGGACGGCTTGAAAGCCACAGAAAGGGAGACTCATGAGCCCCACAGGGGGCACAGCCCCCGCTGTGCAAATATCAGGCAGGGTTTTCCAGCTGCAGTTCTCAGAAGAGAAAGTGATAGCCCTCATGCTCAGGGAGTGTTTCAGGCCTGTGGTTGACTCACCAAAGATCCCTAAAGAGTCCTGGAGCAATCTGAGTGGGCACAGAGCAGGGAAGCCCCAGGGTGTACAGATAACTCAGCAGGGCTGCTTCCCGCGCAGACTTGGGAGGACTTGCACTGCCTTCTGCTGGCAACTTCTTTCCGGGGGAGGAGGGCGGGGGTTAAGGCAGGATGGCAGGATGGAGGTCAGGCTCTGAAGTCAGAAGCCCTCCAGTGCAACATGCACCTGAACCTGACGCTTGCACTGTGATTTCCCGCTCATCCTGGTCCCTATGTGTCTTGGGGCACACAGTCCCTGATCTCAGGGCTGCGTTTAAGTTTACAGGTAGGTGCAAAAAAGAAAACCTTACTTAGTCACTTGAGCGAAGATATTTATTCTGCTTGATAAGATCCACATGATATCTGTTTCGAGGAAGGTTAAGCCTCAAGATTACTCAGAATGGCTGGGCGTGGTGATCCACAGTGTGTGCTATCAGACGTCTCCCGAAACTGCAGAGCTCATGTCCGAGACGCAAACTAACCCACCAAGGAGGCACTTTCTCTGGAGCTCAGATCACGACCCTGGCATTAAAACATCTTCAAGGTCATGTGGACCTAGAATTTTGGGATGTGGCACAAGATGCCCCAAGATGCCTCGGATTTAAATAAATTTTCTCATTGCTTCTTCCCACTCCTTGGCTCACACTTCTGGCCTCGTCCTGTTTTCCAACCTGAATCCCCCCTCCTGGTGCCACAACACCCTCACTCTTAAACTGCTCAGGGCTTTCTGGGACTCTGTGCTGTCCTGCTTCTGGGTTGCTGGTCTCATCAGAAACACCCACATGTCCACCTCCACCCATCGGGTTCCCAGGGCCACCTGAAGGCTCCTCTTCCAGAGAGCTTTCGCTTCCTCCCCCAGTGCTCGGGAATGCCCCTGAGTCCCTCCTGACTCAATTTTGCATTTGGTCATCTGGGACCATCTGACCCCCTAATTAGTCTAATTGGCTTCATTGGCTTTGCGCTCTCTAGAAGGAGAGGCTGGTCAGCTTAATTCCCAGCACACGGTGGGTAAAGTCAACAGCTCTATAAGTGAACTGGCAGAGAGAAAAACAGGACCTCAAAAGGCTGAAAGGGGGGGTTGAAGTTTGACTTTCAACTAGGAGGACTCCCCATCATCTAGAAGTCCCACAGCAGTGAAGGACTGGGGTCTGGAGCGAGACCAAGCAGATTTGAAGCCTGCAACAGCAAGCACCTACCAACTGACAGAACCGGGGCCAGGAAATATACACACAATATACACACAATACAGCAATATACACACCCTCCTGGATCCCCCAAGTCCCTGCATAGATGGTGCTGAGACCAGGAGTGGCTTCCAGCAAGGGTAGGAGTGTGAAAGGTGGCTTCTGGGGGTGCCACCAGGAGTCTACGGACCAGTCACTGTGTTTTTGTCCTTAGTGGGATTCCAGAACAAGATAGCTTGTGATTCATGTCTAGCTACACAGTGCCTCATGGAGAGGCCTGATTGCCAGGGAAGGCACACCCGTGGTAGTGGAGTGTCGTTTGAGCGAACGGTCATTTGTTTTCTAGAAATCTCAGTAGAGTTGTGACAACAGTCCAGAATGCTCTCCTGCTCCTTGCTGCCTGACCCTCCTGTCTTCAAAGTTTACAACAGGCTGAAAACACACACCTTATAACCCTTCCTGTCCTGGGACTTCCATTAAGAAAGATGTAGACGTATGCTGCATTTCCTCTCCCGCAGCCACAAATGACACAATACACAGAAAATACCACCCAAGTGAAACGTGCCTGAAGGAAAGGCAAGCAATGCCCGCAGCAGCAGTGGGGCGGGCGGTGGGGAGCCTGGGCGCTTAATTAAGAGCTGGTGAGACTGAGTGAATATTAAGGGAGGGGAAGCACAGCGAGTTGGGCTGTCACAGCAGATGGTAAAAACAATCGTCAGAGGAGACGCCGGAAAGGGAATCCTTTAGCTGCTGTTAAGAGCCCTGACAAAACATCAGCTCTCATGACATGGAACTGGGAGCAGGGAGCAATTTGAGAACAGACAACACGGGTGGGAGGATGAAACCCAGACAAATTATGGGAGAGTTTGACAAACATGAGGAGTGATGGAGGGGAGAGAATGCCCTGGCCTCAGGACCCATATCTTAAAGCAGGAAAGGATTCTTTCTTTCTTCCATCCATCCACCCACCCACCCATCCAGTCAGCCACCCATCCACCCCTCCACACATTCACCCTCCCACCCATCCACCCATCCATCCATCCATCCATCCATCCATCCATCCATCCATCCATCCATCCATCCATCCATCCATCCATCCAGTCAGCTATCCTACCCTCCCATCCAATCACTCCTTTGCTCTTGCATTCAGCAGTTATTTCTTAAACACCTATTATGTGCCTAGCATTGTTTGGGGGCAAAGATAAACTGCAAGCAGAGACTATCCTGCCCTCCTGGAGCTTGCAATCCAGTGAAGGAAGCAGAGATTGTGCAACTACAGGCACATCTTGCTTTACAGTGCTTCATGAACACTGTATTTTCCACAAGACCCTCTACCTGCAAAAAGATAACAACTCCCTCATGGTTCCAATGATGGTTTGCAGTTTCTTTCTTAGCAACAGTTTTTAAATCAAGCCATGCATACTGTTCTTTAGCCATCATGCCATGAATCCTCTTACTTCAAGCCTCTGGCCATTTTTCTATTGGGTCATTTTGTTCTATTTAGAGCATTCTATATAGTGTGCATCTTAATCCCCTGTTATAGAAGCTAACCAATATTCATCAAGTAACTCAACAGACTGCAGCAGACTGTTCACCTAACTTCCATATGCACAGAGAAACCTTGTGACTCACTTTATGGGGAAGCTGGCTCCATGGCCATGGTGAGGAAGCAAACCCCACTCTCAGTTTATGGTCACAACAGACCAAGGGAGAGGCTGCAGTGAAGAATCAGGGTTCTGATCACAAACTCAAACAGAAGCTGACCCACACGGGGAGTCATGGGAGGTCCCTGCTGAAAACTGCTGCGTGCAAGGCAGGAGGATGACAACAAGCAGGGGTTAAGGACTTGCCGGACATATCACAGACCAGACTGGGCTCATGCTGTGAAATGAGGAACACCTCATTTTACTACCTTATCTGTCCCTGGAAAACTAGAGACAGGATGGGCATGGATACCTCTAAACAGTGATTAAGTGAGGCTATCCCGCCAATGTTTACCTAAGAAAACATTCCTTAAAGAGATAGCAATCATTTTGAGTGATCCCCCTGCCCCCAATTACCTCACAAAAACCAGTAAGATTAACCTGTTAGCCAGCTTTATTACACCTTCACCATTTTGCCTCCCTTTAAAATTTATCATGAATTGTATTCTGTTCTTTATAAATATCCCTTTCTTTGCTTAATAAAAGGTCTCCTGGTTTATTACCTCCAGCCAATCCTTAGCTGCCAGTAGCTAAGCCATCTCTCTTGTCCATCCTTTCTTTGTACTCTGCATTTGGCTCTCAACAAGGACTCGCTGGAGGTGCAGCAGGGGAGGAAAGGGCCCTAGGCACACATAGAACTTGGGAAGACTGGTGGGAAAAGAATAATGCAAAGCAGCCTGATGGGGAGGCTTTGCAGACTTGGAGAGTCAGGGTTGTGCAAAGGCCTTCCTCAGTTCTTCCTTAGCACTTCCAGAAAGAATTCTCAAACCTTTCCTAGTGCGGTCTCCACTATGTGGTGTGAAGCCAATGCTGGCTGCCCAGGGAGGGCCTGGAGCCTCAACATCTGCTGCAAGGAGATCTAGTTGGTTGGGGTTGATGATCTCTGTGGTGTGGTATCATGCACCCATACGCTGAGCCTTGGCCTTGTACATGGTGACATCAGCACTTCCCACCATCCCTGTCTTTTTCTTTGCTCATTTCAGCTCTTTTTATCAGACTTTGCTGATAGCCTTCCCCTAACTCTCCAAGTCAGCTTAGGTGCCCTACCTAGAGCTGCCTCCATGTCTTTCTATCATGGAGTGAGCCCTTGAGATGATTTTCTAAATTCTTCCTGTAATGGTGGTTACCTGGTGAGTTCCAGGTGAGCAGGCACTGTGATCAGTACTCAAGTATTAAACAAGGGTTTGTATGCACATGAAGCAATACAGCTCAAGAAAATAGAGACCTATTTAGAAAAATGGCCACAGGACTAAGATAACAGTGCTACTGTTTGTCAAATGTCTATCAGATGCCAGGTGATAGTCTAAGGACTTTATGAATGAATTCACTGACTCTGCATGTTATGAATGAAGAAATGGGTCTGGAGAAGCTAACTGGCTTGATGCAATGTGACCACAGGCCTTGTCCTGTGGTCCCAGGGTGAGAAACACAGTCGTGGACATGAAAAATGTTAATTTTATGCATTAAATGTTTTATTTAATACATGTTAATTTTAACTTCCCTTTTGCTCGCCCTCTTTTGTAAACCAAATGACAATGGAGCTTGGAAAACTTGACAAAAACCAGCAGCAGCCACTGTTGGTAAGAGTGTGAGTCTCTGGGAGCTACTAAATGTCCATCAGAGAGAG
The DNA here is from genome assembly GCA_004024945.1 of Uropsilus gracilis. Classification (NCBI taxonomy): domain Eukaryota; kingdom Metazoa; phylum Chordata; class Mammalia; order Eulipotyphla; family Talpidae; genus Uropsilus; species Uropsilus gracilis. Next base: position 23,698 of record PVHY01019036.1, read on the forward strand.
GACAGTGGAATCCCCACACACTATAAAACTCAGGCAGTCGAAGGAGGAGAGTAGAGCCACAGGTTTGACTGATGAATTTCTTAAGTTGAAAACAATATGTTCTCACCAGCTCAGTCTTTACACAGATGCCACTTTCTCAGTGAGATATAGGCATCCTGTGTAGACACAACACACACACACACACACGTACACACACACAGACACAGACACACTGAGAATTATTCCTGTCCATTCTGTCTATGAATTTCTGAGCAAATACAGCATATTACATAAGAAATACAGTGTAATAAATATGTAAAATATTCATAAGATACATACTTATAATTATATATAATTAAGTTGTATCCATATATTGTTTGTATAAGCTTAGAGAATAGGCTCAAGTCACAGAAACATATCAACATCAGTCCCCTTTACACAGGATTTGGGCAAGAAGTGGGAAACCTGTTTTAAAAGTTCAAACTTTACATATCATTCGGATATTTTAAACTCACGTACATTACTTTTGTCACTTTAAAGAGTTATGAAGAAAGGAAAAGAGAGAGGAAGTGAGGGGAGAAGGAGAAAGGGAAGAGGAAAGGAAGGGATACTCTCATACTTGAAGTTAAATAGACCACACAGACACAGTTCTCTCTGTTGACACCACTCTAAAACAACAACGAAGGAACGCATTTTGTTAGGGTGTGGACACAAAAAACAGCAGAAGGACAATGCTGAACAACACAGGGCCACCCAGAAGAACTGAGCAACAGGGGGTCCCAGCAGTGGCAGGAGGAATTTCCAGTTAAGAGTTGAGAGGGAAGCTGGCCTCTAAACCTCTAAGGTTTGGGACATGGAGGCACCAAGCCTGTGGGGAATGGCCCTGAGCTAGCAATGGGACCCAGAGCACCCAGAGTCCAGTCAGAGCTGCAGGAGGCCATGTGGGAACAAGAGCTGGGCTGAGAGGACCAGGGAGGTGCTGGGCCAGGCTCTGGCAGTGGTCTGGTGAGGGCAGTGAGGGCATGGGAGCTGAGCACACAAGGTTGGCTGGAACCTGGTGCACGGTGAGAGAGCTGACACCAAGTGGAGCCAAGTGGGGACCTGGAAATGGGGAGGGGGCTGAATGGGAGGGCCGGGTGCACCACCTCTCCCCTGCACACATCCTGGAGCAGATGTGCAGCTGCAAAGTTCACTTTTCACTGCCACCACAGTCAGCAAAGCTCACAACAGCAAACCTGACAGAAATGGGCAAAGTGTGGCCAGAAATGAGCCCAATATTGCCCTCCCAAGAGGGAGAGTGATGCATTTCCTACCAAGACAAGGGCCTCTGGCCCTGAGGGGCTTAATCAGGGGATGGCTGGGTCCCACTCAGCCCAGGTGGGGGAGCACTGACAGAGTGATTCTGCCCTGGGGGGTTGATGGAGTCCCCACTCTCCCTGCAGGAATCCCTCTGCAGAAGTTCTATCCCTACACACACCCCCTCTGACCCAGCACCAGATGCCCAGGCCCTCACTACGTTGCTCCAGCCACTGGGAACCAGATTTATTAGGAAATATGGTGCTAGCCTCACTTCCTGTCTTCTTTCTCCAGAACAAGATCCCAGATTGCACCCTTATATGTGAAACAAAGCTAGCTGGCGTGTTCTGGTTGAAATGGAGCAGGGAGCAGTAGAGCCCAGGGCCTGGCTGCCAGTGAGGGGTCCTCCTGCAGTCGCCAAACTTGTCAACAGCTCTGCAGGGAGCAGATCAGGAGCAGAAGCACAGGCCAGAGAAGGGCCAAGGCAGCCTGCTTGGGGGGTGTCCGGCTGCTGAGCTGCCAAGAGGTGGGGTAGTGGGTTAGAGGAGGGAAAGAGCAGTCAAAACAGGCCAGACCAGAAGGAGGTCCTCAGGCTCCCGGGCAGCCCTGAGCCAGCTGGACTTTAGCATCTCGGCTGAATTCAGGGATGAGATCTTCCCTCAACACATCATCTCTTGTTCTGAACCCATGTCCCGAGCAGCCTGAAAATACACCTTGCACTTCCCTCTGTCCTCTGTTGCACCAACCTTCCTCCTGATGGAGACGAATTTGTCCCAACCTCAAAGAGAAGAGCAGAAGGTCCAGGGAGTAATTGAGCATGTGCAGAAGCTTAATGTCTGTGGTTGGGAAAGAAATGCAAATGGAAGCAATACAGAGGTTCCTCTTGTTCCTGGTACACAGACAGGGCTAGAAGAAAATGGGGAAACTAGGAAAGAACACCTCTCTGGCTATCGTTTTGTATTTGTACCGTCTGTCTTTCCTTTTTTGCAGGATTGAGGGGGGATGTGGCAAAACTACTAAAAGAGCAGGTCTTCAAATAACTTTTTTTCATTTCTTCTAGTTGCATTATAATGTTGATTAGAAAGGAGAGAATCCTGGCTGTCACTGATGGAATACAAGCTTAAGAGCTGGTTCAATGTAGGTTGTTTCACTTAAAGTCAGTTTCCAAGAACCTATTGGTGACAGCCAGTAAGGCCCTGTTACATAGTCTGGCCTCAGGAAATCTACTTGCAGAAGATAATTCATTAAAAAGATAACCAAGTCAATGATGTGTAGTACCCTCTTACACGTATAATGATGAGACCGAAGAAATAAGTAAATAATTATATGTTCTCTTGCAAAAAGAAAATAATAAATTTATATATATATATATATATATTTACAAAACAACACTCCTACGTTACAAATAGGAAGACTTGCCCAGTAAGGAAGCAGTTATATACTACGCCGAGTAAAGAAATCAAAAGACAAATGCCCTCCTGTGAAATGGTTTACACGAGGACACAGTTGAAGAGAACAGAGAGCTCTCTGGGAGGTTAAGAGCTGTTAAGATTTGTTCACATATCTTATCAGCAATTTAGGAAAATAGTTTTAGTGGTCCTGAATTTCGCTCAAACCCAAAAGAGGGTGAGAATTCAGACTGTTCCATATGACCCTCCAAGGCTCTTCACTTGGTAGAGCCTCCACTTCCTCATGTGTAAAATGGAGATCAAAAGACAACTCACTTCACAGAGTTAGGCAGATTTAATGAGCCAGGGCACTGGACCCCCAGCAGAGGCTTAATAACCATCCGTTACCAGTGCTGTTAGGCCGGCTCAGGAGGCTTCCCGTCAGTTTGACGAAAATAAACATGGTCGCGAAATGTGTCACATAGAAATGCATCATCGCAGGGAAAGTGTCTGCTTGCTTGCCTCCCTTCCCTACAAGGACACTTGAGTTGTTTTGAGAGTCCATGACCTGTCCTTGGGTCCACAGCAAGTAGACGGTTCCCTCGGAACTGGCTTTCTAATTGAGATGACAGAACCGACCTTTCTTGTTTCCATTTTGCCAGCCAGGCATAGAAGTCCATGTGCCTGAAAGTCCTCCCCACCCCCTGCAATTCTCCTACTGTTGGCAGCAGGCTGAAAGAGGAGGCCCCAAAGAGGTCGGCATTCTAATCCCAAGAACCTGTGAACACGTGACTTGCTGGGGTGAAGGGGATTCTGCATGTATGAATAAGGATAGAGAGCAGATCCTGGATGATGTCAGGCAACCAGTGTCATCACAGGTGTGAGAAGAGGGAGGAGGGTCATAGAGAAGGAGGGGTGACAAGGGAAAGAGAGGTCTGGAGCTGTGAGTCAAGAAATGAAGGAAACCTGGAGAAGCTGGGAAGAGCAGAAAGAGGATTCTCCCCTAGACTTTCTAGAAGAACTAGGAGCTTACATGTTAGCTCTGTTCAGCCACCTGTGCACTCTGCCTCTGCCCTGCTAACATCACCTGGATTCTATTGGCCAGAGCCTGTTCGGGACCCAGCACTGAGGCTGCCTCTGGGTACCCTGGAGCAAGGGTCTTTAGCTTGCTGGGGCTTGAAGTGAAGGGGACAGTGCCCAAGGGAATGAAACACCCATCCCTGGACAGCGCCTAGAAGACTCCCTGACTTGCGACAAGCAGTAACTAGCCTTTATTCTGCTTTGTTATGTTCCTGTTTCCTTATCTTTTTGTTTGAAACAGCTTTATTGAGATGTAATTCACATACACTAAGACCCACCCATGTTAAGCATACAATTCAGCGATTTCTGTATCTCTGCAAAGTCTGCAACCATCACCATAATCACATCCCAGTACCTTTCATCATCACAAAAAGAAACCCTGTACCATTAAGTCTCTTCCCTTCACTCCTCTAAACCCAGGCTGCTGGGAATCTGCACTCTCCAGATTTGTCTACTCTGGACATTTTTTACAAATAGTTGATTAATATGTGACCTTCTGCAACTGGCTTCTGCCTGGCTTGTGATCCAGGGTGCTTCGTGGAAGAGATGTCTGCACCTCGCCCTTCTTAGGGTGCAGTGATGTCCCACTGTGTGGCCCAGTCACAGGCTATCCTTTCATGCTGATGGACCTTCAACTTTTATACTCTGCTATTTCTTCCAGCACTGAAATAAGTTTTGGTAATTATGGGCGTTTCATTTATGGAGAGAAAGAGAGGGAGAGAGAGGAGAGGAGAGGGGAGGTGAAGGGAGAGGAGGGGAGGGAAA
>PVHY01019037.1:0-28106 GCA_004024945.1 Uropsilus gracilis
TGTAAGAGGTTTTTAAGATTCATTCTAGAAGCATCACCTCTATGCTCTTCCTTCATTCCATTGACTGGCCAAGGGATCCAGGCCAGCTGCTCAAAGCACCCCCATTAGGATTGCTTCCTGATAGTATCATTCACTTGTTCCTCCTTCTCTGTCTTTTCTTTAAACAAGAAGTTAGATCTTAAAAGCCTCGGGTTCTCATTCAACATTTTTAAAGTGATGAGCCTTCATAGGTGGTGTAATTTACTTTAAAAGCATTTATTTCAGTCCAGGAAGTTGCACAGGTAAATAACATATGTCATGGTGTCCCCATTAAAGAGCTGGCAGCCTCACGAGGGAGAAAGGCATATACACCTATTCATAAAATGTGGAGTCATGGAAGATGGGGGGTGGGCGGTTATAACTTCTGATGGGGTACTAACTGTACAGGGAAGTGATTGATGGGCTGACGACTCAGGAGGGAAGAGTGCACGTTGCCAGTCAAAGGAAAAAGCATGTGGCCTGCCCATTGAGGCCGAGCATGTCTAAAGGAGGTGATACCTCGGTATCTTAGAACGGGTTGTACAAGGCCTTTCATGCCAAGGTAATGAGTTTGGGCTCTATCTTTTGAGGGATGGCCAGTTGGGGAAGGTTTTTAATCAAGATGGCTGTTCAGCCTTGTGTTTTGTTCTTAGCATCTTAGGGTGAAAGACTTTCCAGAAATCACCTCCCTCCTAAAGCAGTTGCCTCTTTCTATTCCTTAACCCATGGCCTCAGAAAAAAAGCCTGACATTGGGCATTTTAAATGCTCAGTGCCAAGTTTACTCTGTCCTTCAACCCATGGTGGGGACTTCAAGACCATGGAAACTGCTTAAACCTATTGCTCCCGCAAATCTAACTACTATGAAAAGTGGGTGCCCCTAACCCTGATGTAGTTCAAGCGTCAGCTGCCTTGTCTTTCCTTCCTTTCTCCCTTCCTTTCTTTGTGCCAGTATGTGTTTGGGATCCATTCCTAGAAGTGAGACTGTTCAGTTTAATTGCATGTATAATTTTGTGAGATATTGCCAAATTCACCATTTTGCATATCCATCAACAATATATGGAAGTACCTACTTGCTTATATCTTGTCTACAGGCCTTTTGCCTAACTAATAAGAGAGTTTGGGTTTGGATTTGTTACTCAGTTGATGAGAAATGACATCTCATCTGAAGTAGATTTCTTTTATTAAGAATTAAATTGAACAAATATTCCTATGATTAATAATCATTTCAATTTATTTTTCTGTGGGAACATCATTTTGTTTTCTATTAAATGGTTAATTTTCAATAAAATTGTTAAAATGTTAACATTTCTTGAAGATCTCTGTTAGAGATAGTTTCTGATCAATTTGCTGTTATGTAAGGTGCTATTATTTTTGCTCGAAAGTTTGATTCTTTTCTGTTTTTTTTTTTTCTAGGCACATTTTGTTTTCTATTCATAGTTGTTTTTTTCCTTATAGTTCTTTCAGACTTTACATAATTATTAGGGAGATTTTTATCAACCTTAAATTACAGCAAAAGTCATTCAAATTTTAACCTAGTACTTATAGTTTTCATTTTTTTCACACTTATACCTCTTACTCAATTGCAATTTACCCTAGTCTGTGTTGTAAGAAAGATACATTTTTATCTTTTTTGTATGACTATCCAGTTATACCATCTTACTTATCAAAAAGTCAATCTTTTCTTCACTGACTTAAGAAGTCTCCTTTGCCGTAAGCTAAATTTGCAGTTGTAATTGTCTCTATTTCTTTGTTTGCTCTTCAATTTCATTAGTTTGCCTTTCTATTCATGCATCGGTTCCACATTTTATGTTTACAAAAGCTTGGGAATCTCTTTTAATATTTAATAGAGCTAGGATTCTTCCTACTTCTTCTCTTCCAGAGTTTTTTTGGCTACCATTGCTTGTTTATATTTCCAAATGAATTTTCTAATTCGCTCATCCAGATAGATGAAAAAAAAATCTGGTAATATTTTTATTGGATTGTATTACATTCATAAGTCAGTTTAGGGAAAATTGACATCTTCATGATGTTTAATTATTCTATGCAATAACATATAATTTCGTTTTGTTTCAGTCACCTTTGAGGTCTTTCAGCTTTTAAAAAATATATTAACACATAAAGTATGTTAAGTTAAAGTATATTAATTAATATGCTAATTATCTATGAATTGATATTCCATTTTATTATGTTAGTTAATATTAAATTACCTATATAACCTTACAACAAAGCTAGGTTTTCCACTGAAATCAGGAATAAGACTAAATCCATTGCTATGCAACATTTTGTTGAAAGTATTAGTCACTGAAAATGTTACATAGCAATAATTTCATAGCATCTTTGAATAGGGATGATGGACGCCATTCTTCTTTTTATATATGTCAGCGGAATAGCCATAAATCCTTATTTTATTGTTTTCTTTTTACATAAGTGTGCAAAAACTGTAAATGGATTTTGACAAATGTCCTGTCTATAACTTTGGAAACAATGATATGATCTTTCTCTTTCAGTTATTAAGATGATGAATAACATAACTACAATTCCTGATATTGAAACCTTTTTGCAATCCTCAAGAATGAACACAGGATTTTAATGTATATTTTTAGTGGGTTGCTATGCTAATATTTTATTAACAATTTTTACATAAATTTACATTAATGTGAATAGTCTATGTAGTTTGTTTTTTTAGGTGTAACTTTATCAACTTTTAATATCCATGTTAAAAAATTACTTTATCAAATATATTTAAAACTTTATTTTTTATACTTCATCCTTAATGTCACTGGAATTGACAAATACTCCCTTAGAAGTGTGGTAACCATTCCGGTGACCTGAGATGGCTTGTACACTAACTGGGCAGCTTTGACTTTGAATAAGGCTGAGCTACTGATGATGGCATGCCAGACTCTCAGAGTTCTTTTTCTCGTTTCAGAAGATTGAGTGGCACATAGTCAGAACTTGAAAGTGTCAGACAGTCATCTGATGAGCAGAGGAAAGGACCCCGGTGAAAATTATGAGTCTGATTCATGAGACTTGGCATAAGTGACCTGGCTATGGGATGAAAAATTTTCACTGAGGAGATCCTGGTAACTCTGGGCACACGCATGGTGCTTCTGGAATCCTTGATGTTTAAATGACTGTAACACTTGCCCATTGAAGAAGAAATTAAGACATGTAAGAGAACTAACACTGGGAGCGTTTACTGAGTGCTAAGGGTTTACTCTGTGCTAAGGGTTTTTCTTATTTGATATCATTTAATCTCAAACAAAGAACTTATAAAAACAATTATTACATATCTCTGTTTTTCAGTGAAGAAACTAAGGTTTAGAGTAGTTAAGTTACTTTTGAAAGCTAACTTTCTAATTTATAAGTGTAGGATGTGCCAGAAAAAATGAAAAGAAACTGGATATTTGGTAACAGAGCTCACTTTTAAATATTACATAAGGATTTCTTTTTTCATTTCTGAGACTACTGGAGTAATATATATATATATATATGTAGTAGAAAATTTAGAAAGCAAGTTAGAAAAAAAGGAATGAAAATCATCTGAAATTCTACCACTTAAGAATATAAGCTTTAAATATCCTTCCAGAACTTTTCCAATACAAATTAATTCATATAAAGATGCATATATGAATATATGTACATGTGCATATATATATGCACATATGTTTTTGCAAAAGTGGGAACATTTTACACATAATATTGTGTTAATTTTTGTTTTTGTAGCCTGATGCATGGAGAATTTTGAAGTTTTTGAGATTCTGCTTTTAAATTTTAATAACAGAATTTTCCTTCAGGCTTGGTGTGATGATAGGCATCTTTTCTTTGGACCCTGATGGCTGGCCTCCATCCGTCATTGCTTCTTAAAGGGTTGTGCATATTTTATAAGTGGAGCAAAAGGGTTGAAGAAGGATGGGTGTAGTAGTACCTGGCAAATGTGGACAGTCAATAAATGTTCGCTAATTGAAATAAAGAATGCATGATGAACTATATTTTAAAATTTTTTAAATCATTATATCCATTTAGCAAGTTATGAGGGATACAAGTTCCTGAGGGCAGGGTCATTGCTAAGAAATACACATAATTATGTTATTGTTTCAATATAACAGGCTCCACCATTGAAATGAAAGGTAATTTAATAGTTCTTCTGTGATGAAGTAAATTTTGGTGCCCTCTTTGTGTTTCTCTGATTCTCCAAATCTTACTTAACTCACAATCTCATGATAGAAAATAAGCAAAAATCATACCTCGTTTTTCATAATAAAAAAATACAGTGATAAGCAATTAATCTGGAAGTACTTAATCTCACTCATATTCAAAAAATGTCAATTATGACAAATGCCTAAATGTAAAACCACTATATATATATATGATCTAAGTTTCTGTAGATGCTGACAAATTGCTTTCCAGAAGGACAGTCCACATGTACAGCCTTGCCCTTGGTAATGATGGGCATCTCTTCCCATCCAGGTCAGTTCTGGATCTACTTTGTTCATTAATATAATAGAAAAATAAATCTAATTTGACTGAAAGTTTCTTGATTATTAGTGAACCTGAAAGCTTGTCAATGGTCATCTATGTAACATTTGTTTTGTGTTTGTAGATTCCTAATGTCCATTTCTACAGCACTATATTCTTTTCATTATTGATTTATAACATGTTTAATAATACCAAGCTTATTAACCTTTGGTCATTTATTTTGGAAATATATTCACTGAATGTTTCACTTTTACCTGGATTTACTGTGTCAGTTAATGTTTTGGTTGCAATTTTTGTTTCCCTTTTCTTTGTTGATAGCTGGGCGTTATTCTCAATTTTGGAATATCTTTTTCATTGAGGTTTTTCTCTTCATTGAAATATTATAAAAATACTCTCCTTTAAAAACCATCTCTATATTTCTTTATATGTAGCTTTTTACTGTCTGGAATTTATTTTTGCATATAGAATGAATCTAGGATCTCTAGCCAGTTGCTCTCAATGATATCATATGCAGTGAAAATAACACCACACTTAACTCTTTCTAAAAATTTTTATTTAGATGATCTTTGCTACATATATATTATACAGACTTCAGGCATACAGCATTCAAATTTGAAGTTTGTATATATTGAACTGTAATTATCAACAAAAACCTATGTTTCATCTACCACCATAGAATTGATCCACTTTACTCAATTTCCCAGTCCCTTTCTCCTATACCTTCTGGTAAGCACCATTTTGTTACTATCATCAAAGAGTCACACACATGGTTAATCCAGTCTGCCATGGGAGTTGGGTGGGAGAGTGACAGACTCGATTCATAACTAAATACACACTGAGTTTCTCCCTCCTCCATGCCTGGCACTAGTTTAAGTACTGGGAATATAGAGCTCAGCATAACAAGTAGTGTTCTTGTATGGAGTTCTAAATACAAAGGAAAATAATATGTTAAGGGAACAACTGATAATATATGACAATGCGAGGAAGAAAGCATTTCTGGTGATTGGGTGGCTGGGATAGACTTTACTGGAGATATGTTGTTTCCTGAGACATGAATGATGAGCCTTAAAAAGTTTGGAGTAAGACAACTAACTCCCAAGAGTGAAACAGAACTAGGATGTGGAAGGTTGAGCAGGTTTGACATATTTGATGTTAGAATGAAGGTAGAATTTTTGTAAAGAGGAAAGAAATTAACACAGCCAGTGAGGGTGTAGAATGCTTGGCCCCATACAGCCTGTTAAGTGTTTGGTTTTTATTTTAAGGGCTGCGGAGACATTAGAAGATTTTTTTTTAAAGATACAGTGTGGTGTGACTACCACTTAAATGTGTGTGCCTGCCATTCCTGAAGCTGCCACTAGAGGGAGACAGAAGGCGATGGGGCAGTCGCAGCACAAGCTCCCCAGGAACCCTCCTAACCCTTAGGAAATCGCCTTCAATTCAGCATATTACCTGCTTAAATAGAAAGAAGTGTCCAGAAAGAGAACTAACTGTGTCTAATTTAAGAAAGAGACTATGAAACTTGTCTAGTTAAACATGGTGAGTCATAAATAGATTTTTATAAGCTAAGTTTCTAAGATTGTTTCCAGTAGCAACTGAAGAATGATAGGTTCTCAAAACTGATCAGTTAGCTGGATGATGGCCAAACAAACCTCACAAGGTGACATGTGGGGGATTTATAGGACTTCCAGCCCTTAGCCTGGCAAATTTGGGATTCGGATATTTTATCCTCATCCCCCCAAATCAATAGAGTAAGAGAGGCTGACCTACTTCATCCACTTCAGGGACACTGGTATCTATAAGCCAAGAACAACATGCACCAGATTCTAACAAGAACCACACCTGACAGGCAGCATCCCTCATACTCCTTTCTTTCCCTGATAAAAATAACCCAGGACATCAAATTTTGCCAGCCACGTGCATGGTTAGCAGAGCAAAGGCAGGCGGAGTGAAGAAAATGAACAATGTTATTGGTCCCAGGCACTGAGTTCCATAGTTGAGATAGTTGCCAGGGAAACATGAATGGGGGCGGGGATGGTTTCTCTGCAAGAGATTTTCTGATGGGCAAATCTCAGGGCTCTCTTAGCAGCAGGTGGGATTTAGCAAGTATTTAAAAGAACAGGTGTTGGAATAACAGGAATGTGTTGGAATCATGACTGGGTCACTTGCTCACTTCTGAGAGGTGGTGCTAGATCACCAAACTCAGGATCTGGTCTTGTTTAATCTGTGCTCAATGCTTTTTGTCCAACAGAATCTGTTGGAGGTGTTTGTTGGTTTCCATTATTTAATTCAAAATGGGCAACTATATTTCAGAGATGGAGTTGGGTGGATCAATTCCTACATGCTGACCACTCTCATTCTCAGAACCTGTCCTTCTCCCTTGAATCACTATCTAGTTTCCAATGCTTCCAATGCAAGGGGTTTCCACCCCCTTGACCACTGCCACCACTCCTTCCCCAAGCCCCACACCTGGATCCAGGGTCACCCTTCAATATTATCAGTTTCTTAGGCAGAATCCTATATAAACATATCTAAATTTCAGACCCTCTTAAAGGAAACACATTTGAAAGAAAAAAGCACTATCAAGCCATGTTCCAGTAGATGACAAGATTACTTCAGGTGTTGACACTGAATAGTGCAAATAATTGGCATTATGTTTTAGATATTAATACAGCAGAAGTTGAAACAAGGAGCTGCTAAGAAGATTTTAATAGCGAAAGAGAAGTATTTTCAGCCTTTTAGGCTCAGGAGAATACATTCATCTCCAGGGGATGTGATCCTAGATCTGGGTGGCTGACCACAGTGACTACTGACACGTGACACTCTGTGGGATTTTAAGACAACAGTCTCACTGGTTCTCCAGAAACAAAAGAGGAGGCTGGAAACGTTGACATGTCTTTTAAAAATCACAGCTATAATACGTACTCGAAAGTCAAAATAAAAGTTACTCAATGACTTGGAGAGAGGTCGTAACCTGCACACATCCTAGAACTAGCAATGTAAATAACAACCACTAGTTATTAATAAGTGTGTCTATAGGTCATATATTTCTGATAGACCAAGAGTAGTTTACATTTAAAAAACTTTAATCAATATTCTAGCCACTTCTTGCATGTTGAAACATAGTTTACATGTTAAGAAGTTTCAAAGCAAGTATCAAGAACATGTGCTGGTATTGTGAGGCAATTATAATCAGTCAAGATACCCTGTTGTTACCCCTGGTCTCTCCCCCAAGTGACTGGGAATCAAAAGGCCAATGATAAGAGCACTCACTTCTGTCAGGGGTATACAGGATAGCCATATTAGCCAGTATTCTCCAGAGAAACAGATGTAGCTATAGCTATGTATCTAAATGTCCCTGTCAGACAGGAAGAGTTGATGCTGCAACAATCTGATGGAAACCTCTCTTCCTTGGAGGAGGCAATCCTTTATTATTGAGGCCTTCAACTGATTGGATGAGACCCACCCCCATAATGAGGAGCAATCTACTTTACTCAGTCACTGATTAAATGCTAGTCTCATCTGAAAACATCCTTGAAAAAACACACAGAATAATGTTTAATCAGCTATCTGAGTATTCTCTGGCCCATTCAAGTTGACAAAATTAATTGTCACAGCAACTTATTTGTAGAGGACATCCTTGGAGGAGAGCATGTTCCATGCAATCTTCTCTGCAGACTTCTGCAGACTTCAGCAGTGATACCTTCACACACAGCTCAGCTAGGAGAACATGATGACCTCATCAAAGGAAGATGCTTTTATATATACAAAATCTAGGTCTCTGAGTAAAGAGAAGGGCATGGGCAAACATTTCTCAATCTACAGCAGACATGCTTGAGCCCCTTCTCAGAGGATATAAATTATTTGAAATCTTTTCTTTAGGATAATTAATTTTTCTTTTGATTTAAATTATTTGAAATCTTTAAGTGAATTTCCTCAAGGATGAAAGAACTGTAAGAATGTGGTATCTGTCCTCCTTCCCTGAGTTTTTGGCAAGATCAATTTGGAATCATGAGACATTTGAGACAGTATTTTAGAAGGATGTTTGGCTGCTGATCATGAGAAGTAGGTGAGTGATGATAGTATCCAGTTCAACAATTTCATTCATCAGTTGCCTTACACACAGTAGACCCTCAGACAACTGAAGTGAATTTCTGATGGTGACTATAGCTTAAGCACTGGCTCTGGGTAACACAGTTTCGATCTGAAGGTAATTTGATGACGCTACAGAATATGACTCTCATATGGGCCATCCTAAAGGATTCTCCAGACCTAGGAAAGTCATAATATAATTCTATTAGGGCCGGGACGGGCTCGTGCCTGTAAGCTTCAGCCTATGAAGCGGCCGGGGCTTAGGGATCGCAGTTTGAGTCCCGCCTGGGGCCCGTAGCGAGACCTAGTTCCCAAAAAATAGCTGGGTGTGGTGATGGGTGTCTGTAATCCCAGCTACCTGGGAAGGTGAGACTGGAGATTGCTTGAGTCTGTGGTACCCTGGGCAACGAGAGCCTGCGGTTTCACGGGCAAAAATAGCGAGAACTAGTCTCAAATATATATATAAATTATATTATATATATAAATTATATTATATATATAAATTATATTATATATATATTTATATATTATATATATAATTCTGTTAATGTACCAAAATTTTTATTTTGAAAAGATTTTAGACTTACAGTAAAGTTCCAAAAAATGATTCAGTGAGTTCTCATGTTCCCAACTCACCTACTGTTAGCATCTTACATACTCATGTTGCAAAGATCTGAACCAGGAAAGTAACACTGAAATAATACCATCCACTTACAAACTTTATTTGAATTTTTCCAGTTTTCAAGAAACTATCTTTTTTCTTATCCTGGATCCAACTCAGAGTCCTGCACTGATAGCAAGGACAGCTGTCTTCTGTCTTTTCCTCCAATCTATAACAATTACTAGTTTTCATTTTTTATCGCTGAAGACTAATGATCACTTATTTTGTACAATGGTCATTGGTTTGGGTTTATCAGATGTTTTATAAGTGGTGTACTTTCTCAATGATACCTCAGTTAAATGCCAGTGTGTTTTACCATTGCCAATTTGGGTCACTTTGTTTAGATACCAGTTACCAGATTGGCTGTAGAAGTTATTTATTTATCTATTTATTTTGAGACTAGGTATCACTATGTTGCCCGGGGAACCTCAGACTCACGTTGCCCTGAGTACCACGGGAGTCAACTCAAGCGATCCCCAGCCTCAGCATCCCAGGTAGCTGAGATTACAGGCGTGCACCACCACGCCCAGCTATTTTTTTGAGACTAGGTCTTGCTGTGCTGCCCCAGGAGGGTCTCGAACCCGCAGACTCAAGTTATTCCTAGTTTTGGCCTCCCTTCGTAGGCTGGGATTAAAGGCACGTGCCACCACGCCTGGCTTAAAAGTTACTATTTTGTCTTCAGCAACTCAAAAGTTTATAATGGGGTGGTCTTGATGCTCTTTGTGTAGCCTGTTCTCCCCGAATTCACTCTCACCACAGGCCTCTCCTGCAACAGTGCTTGCCATCACATCTGGCTAGTGGTATTTTCCAGTTTTACCCAAAAGTCGGAGAAGAATTTACTAATGCTTAACTGGATTTGTACTGTTGTCTTTATCAGCTCTATAAATCAAGACAGGCATGTAGGGTTTAAAAACACTAAAACAATACAACTCCAAATTTGACACTATCAAGAAAACTATTTAAAACAAGAATTTATATATCCATTGTCAATAATCAAAGCATCTTCCTAAGTAAATGCCTCATATTTGCTTTTCTCGGATAATTTTTCAGTTCTGACAATGATAACAACCAAGTATTTTAAAAAATTGGATTTAAAACCCCAGGTTTTCAAATCTTGAGCCTCGTGTTAAACTGCTTCACCAAAATAATAGAGAACAATCAGGTCCATTGTTATCACTCAACATTTATCGCTGCTCATTTTAGAGATTATATCATTAAGAAATGAATAATGTTATTTGTTTTAAGTGATTCCTTTAAATTCCTACTTGGGGAATAGTCAATGTTCAGGTATATAAAGCAAATAAAATACAGTTTTATAGGCATTTGTTCAATTTGTTTTTTTAGTAAGGCTGTACTGTCAAATAATTTTAGAATCCATTATTTTTAAATAAGTAAAAATTTTAAAATATCTTAAAAATTGCCACTTTTTAAGCTTTTCCCTAAAAGCCTATTATTTATTAAAACAAGCAACATTTTGATATTCTAATGATAGGGAGAACATAATCTTAAGATAGAGTTTAATACCCTCAACAGACTATATTTACTTTTACTTAAAATGCATGCTATTGTCCTGTTTTATTGTTCACAGAGGGAATTTTACACAACATTTCAATATTAGAAATTAAATTCTGTCCTCTCAGAAAAGATAAGTTGAAGTCTTAAGCCCCAATACCTAAGGATGTGATGTTACTTGGAAATTGGGTGGTTGCACATGTAATTAATTCAGATGAGGTCTTGCTGAAGTGGGGAGCCCCTGGTCCCTGACCCAGTATGACAACCAGTCATTTAGAAGAAATGTGTCACGTGTCATATGAAGACAGAGAGCACCAGGTGAAGACAGACTGGAAGTTGCACCTCCAAAGTCGGGGAGCCTATGAGGCTCCCAGGAGTCAGGAAAAGGAAAAAACAAGTTGTCTTCCCAAAACCTGCAGAAGGAACCAATCTGTTTCCTTTTGATTTGCAAGTTTTCGTCTCAAAACTGCAAGACAATCGTTTCTGTTGTTTTAAGCTCCCCATTTTAGAATGTCAGCCTGTTGGGACCCTGTCATGAGATGGTCAGTTAGGGGTGGCCACAAAGAAGGACAGGAAAGCAGTCCAGGTCCTGGTGGTGGGAGAACTCACAAGAAACAGGAAGACCTGGAGAGCTGCCAGGGAACCAAGGACAGGAGAAGGGGAGCTTAAGTTGCAGCAGCTGTTGGAACAGGCCAACCTGGCAAGGTAAACAATGTGGGACTGGCTATTTGAACAATTTTCGTGGACTGTGGTTTCTGCCCTCACCTGGTCAAGGATCTGGGCAGAAGAGGTTTGTTACCTCCTGGGATTGGGAGTCTGATTGAGAAGGATGGCAGATTGACCAGTTCGCATGAACAAGGCAGCATACGGGCTGAGCTCTTTCTTCTCCAGTGTCTCCCAACCAGTAGTGTTAAGATACCAAAGCATTTTAATATTAAAATATTTAATATTAAAAATTCAATTAATATTAAAATGTGTTTTATATAAATAACACATCACATAGAAAATAAATATTAAAATATATAAGGATATGATATACATGATTTATACATACATATAGTCCTTAAGAACCAATGTGTCCAATTAAATTAGGAATACCGTTGGGAAGCTGGGTTAGTAAGACAGTGTGGAAATGCCATATGGATGGTTTACATTTCTTTGACCCTTGGAAGATTTCTGAGCAGAATGTGGCTGACCAAAATTGAGCTTTAATACAATTATTCTGGAAGCAGAGTATAGATGAGATACTGTAAACCAAGGGGGCTACAGTGCAGGGGAGGGTCCGAAGATGAGCTCAGAGATCTGCCATAAACCCAGCCATGAAGGGATTTTCCAGAAAGAAAAAAATATTTCCAAGATTAGAGCAATTGGGGAGATTTTTTAAATTAAAAAACCATGTCGCCATCATGGTCAGAATGTTTATCAAATAGGAAAAGGATTTTGAATATTATTCAAAGGTCTTAAAAGTGGTTCTCCTCACAGAACTGGAGAGCCCTGCCTGGAAGCTCTGGTGGTGACAGAAGGTCTCTCCTACCGTGGGGATGCCGGGAGCTTACTGGCTGAGCAGGAGCAGCTGCAGCTCTGGCCCCTGTGCCAGCCCTGCCATCCAGCAAGCGGCCCTGGCGCTCAGGTTCCTGAGGAAATGCAAAACCCTTCTGATGGGCAGCTGAGGGTAGAGTATTCCTCAGACTTCTAGAATTTTCTTAGCTAGGCACCTCAGGTTAAGACTCTCTGACCAGACCTCTTTTCCCCCTTGACTTTCTTCCCTCCTCATTCTGACCTGGGGTAGACAGGTCTTTCCCTCAGCTCCCTTCCCTGCTACCCCCCAGTGCTCTCCTCATTTCCCTTGGGGTTCCTCCCTAATCAAGTTCTTCCATTGCTTATCCTGTTTTTTGTCTGCATCTCAGAGAACCTGGCTGAAGTTGGCTCTAAGGAAACAGTAAGGGGTAAAAAACATAGATAGATAGATAGATAGATAGATAGATAGATAGATAGATAGATAGATAGATAGATAGATAGATAGATAGATAGATAGATAGATAGATAGATAGATAGATAGATAGATAGATAGATAGATAGATAGATAGATAGATAGATAGATAGATAGATAGATAGATAGATAGATAGATAGATGTATCTAGATAGATATATAGATATCGAGAGAGAAAGAGGCTGCGAGAGGGAGAAGGAAAGAGTCAGGACTGAAAATTTACGATGAATATTTATCACAGAATTATTCAAAAGAGCAAAAATTGGAAATGTCTTAAAATTCCAACAATAAGGAGATGGTTAAATCAATCATGGCCTCCCTATGATATTAAGTGGTTCTTTAATAATATTAATGACATAAGAGAGTGGTCACGCCTACATACTATAAAGTAGGAAAGATATTCTATTTTATATTTCACCTTACCACAATTGTATTTAAGAATAATCTATGTATACATAAACAATTCCTAGCAATGATATTATAATTGACCGATTTCCTAAGTCTTTGAATTCTTAGTTTTCAGCTTCCTCTTTAGCTATGTTTTTATTTTTTAAATTTTCTGTAATGACCATTATAACCATTATAAAGGGAAAATGACAAAACTTGGAAGGACTAGATTGCTCCTTCATTCTCTTTAAATATAATGTAGAAAATGCCAGCTATGTCTGGGAGACTTTTCTGCTTTATTGTCTACATTTCCAAATGATAGTTCACTTGGTTCCTTTTTGCCACTCTTGACTACAGCCTGCATCACTCTCTCAGGAAAGGAAGTTGGCGCTTCAGTGGAAGAAATGTCACTCAGATTCTAGAAAAGAGATCCTCATCTGAAACACCCGGCTCACTGTCATAGCAGGGTGTCTGAGTTCCCAAGCCCTCAGCTGCTGTCCTGACCACACTGCTGTCCTGACAGGGAGCCCCACTGCGGACATGTAGAACTCACTGGTTCTCACTGAAAACCTTCTCTGCAGATGCCTTAACTCCCTGTGAGGTGCTTGAGGACTCACCTGTGTGCTGTTCTCCATGCTTAGCACTCACCAGGGCAGGCAGTAAGCATGGAATTATCTACCACCATTGAGGTATCAATTTATTTTTTAAACCAATAAGACCCAAAAAAGGCATATAATAAATATGAGTACTATTTTCCTATCCTTTCTGTTGCTTCATTCCAGAAAGTCTGTGTCATCTTCCTCCTTTCTATGTTTTCATAGTTCTGTAGGCATTGGGGGCTCTGATTTACTTAATACTATTTCTTCTGTGACTTTGCACTTTCCATTCTTTTGGAGCTGAGTGTCGTAGGACTTTGACACGCCTGTTTGAGAATGGTGAGCTGCTGAACCCATCCCGTGTATGGTTCGGTGGTGAATCTGTAATACCCACTTGAGGACAAGCAGCTCAGTTTGCTTGGAGACTTGGAAGCTCTTGCCCAGGACATAGGTTCTGCTAAGACCAAGAAATATTTCTCCAAAGGAAAGCATTTATTCACACAGGAAGACAGGGCTTTGCTTCCACACCCTACAGCTCTGCTGTCATCCACCTAGGGCGGCAAGCCAGGGCACCAAACAGCATCTCTCAGCCACTGGCACTTTGGGCACCACTGGTTCTGCTGGATGATGGGACCCAAGGACTTGTTGCAGATGGTTTTTTCATTCTGGGACCCCCCTTCAAGATTAGTGTCTCTTTGTATCACTCAGTAAATGGGCCAGAGTTACCCAAATTAGGACAATGTTGCCTCCCACATCCAAAGAGGTACTGTTTATCCTTCAACTTAGAAAGGATATCCCCCATGAGTCATACCACAGAACCCCTAGACTTCTCACCGAGGTAGAAGACCCTTGAGTTTTTGTTCACTTTTTTTCTATCATTTTATGTAACTATGGTTGCTATTTCTCATTTACTATGATGAATGTAATGGATCAGTCCCATAACTTGTAAAAGGGGAAGATAATCAAGATCTCTGAGAACTAAATAATGACTTAGACCTGAGAAAATGATTATAGCCCTAAGGTAAGGCAGTGAAGGTATATTGCTGACCTTGCCAACTGAAAGAAAATGGCTTCTGGTGGAGA
The DNA here is from genome assembly GCA_004024945.1 of Uropsilus gracilis. Classification (NCBI taxonomy): domain Eukaryota; kingdom Metazoa; phylum Chordata; class Mammalia; order Eulipotyphla; family Talpidae; genus Uropsilus; species Uropsilus gracilis. Next base: position 14,817 of record PVHY01019037.1, read on the forward strand.
AAAAAATGACATTTGCCAGAACAATAACTGCATTCCAAGTACCAGGGATTGTGTTGATTTGTTCAATCAATAAGACTGTATCTGGCACAGTAGCTATATTTGGAGGCAACTCCTGATTAAACTTAGAATAATCCACTGTTATTCCCCAAGACCCTGTGGTCTGCACATGCCAAATAAATAAGTTGATGGGGAATTGGTGGGAATCATCACCCTTGTATCTTTCTAAACCTTGATGGTGATACTAATCTCTGATCCCTCCAGCAAGGCAATGTTGTTTGAGTTTTTACTGTTTTCCCAGCTAGATGCTGATCCAGTGACTTTTGCTTGGCATTTCCTATCATAACAGTCACAGGTCAGGGAACCAACATGGGACTCCTACTAGCTGCTGGGTGTATCTATCCCAATGACATGTTCAGATGAATCAATGACCGCAGGGTTAGGGACTCACTGTGCCCCTTGTGAGATAGACCTGAGTTAGAATTCCATTTCTTGCCTTCCCTCCACCTGACCTCCATAAGCCCCCACTCTACCTAGTGAACATAGTGACATTTCGGTGTCCTGAAGTTAGTGACAATACCAAGGCTGAGTTCAGTAGTCACTGAAGAGCCATTCCCTTTGCCCCAATACTCAGTTACCATGGTAAAGGCCACAGCTCCCCCTGGGGAAGAATGGAAGAAAGATTAACAGGGACAAGTACCTCCCTTTTATTTAAGGAGCTCAAGGTCTATGAACCAAGTGTGTGAACTGATGGAAAGGCCATGACTCACTGCTTTTGCAGTTCTTTTGTGCGGTCAGCCTAGAGCTTTTCTGCATATACAGACCAGGCCAGGCATCCTTGGGTTTCCTATTTCATTTCTGGGGACACCGTGAGACTCAAATTAGAACACAGGTCTGTGTGCATGAGTAGCTCCATTCTGTTAGTAGTTTTGACTGTTTTCATTTGTGTTTAGAGCATCCACTTGCTGTTGGCAGTTGCATGCTTTCACCTACCACCCTAGTTTCAATTTACACCCATTGCATTTAGGCTTCCTGATTAGGTGAAAGCAGCCCCTGCTGTAAGCTGGACCACATGGCAGCATGACCTCCGAGCTCATCAGATTTGCTTGTCTCTCTTCTCAAATTTATTTCTCATAGTCATTATGAAAGGTATGTCTTCTAGATCTTTCCAAAGTGGATAAGGTATAAATAATGAGAACTGACTCTAACATTCCATTTTCCTTAATGCCTTTGAATCCCATCCTCTACATTAAAATCAGGCAGGTCTGCAATCTCCAAACTCCTCTTGGGAGCTTCAACCAACCAACCTAACAGTAGGAGTCCTTTCCTGAAACTTGAGCTACAATATTAAATTCTCTGCCAGTGAGATCCTATCAGTAAGTTTAACCTAGTCTAACTTTATATTCCTGCCACCCTTATCCCACATCCCACAGATTTTAGAGTTCCTTAGCAATGTAGACCATCTCCCCCTGGGTTGTATACTATATGTTGCCTTTGTTGGGAATGTGAGTCTAGTCAGGGGTCTTGATGTAAAGAGGGTGTGGGGTTGGTGTTGTCCTGAATGGCAAGAGGCTCAGGAAAGCCCATTCCAGCTTCCTCAGACAGTGCAGGGTTAATCTCCTCCAATGGGGGCAGAGGATAGGGAGGCTGTATCTACTGGCAGAGGTTCTGCAGTTTCATCAGTGTCTACACAAGCCATATTCCTGCCAATCATTGTCCTTCCTTTAATGGGAGATCACTCATAAGACAGGGAGTTTACTTTGCATTGTCACTCAGACAGTCAAAGGAGAACCTAGTGTGGTTTTCAGCAACCTCAGGCCTACAGGAGGACAGATAAGGCTCTTCTTCAGAGCAGAGCACACGTGGGAACTCTCAGGTAATTTCTGTGTTGCTAGAGCTGAGAATTAGAATCCCTGAGCTAACCCTTGCTGCCATGCCTACTTTGCCCAATCATAGTAAGAATGGCCTCCAGTCTCATGGTATTCATCAGTTTGACAAAAAAGAAGATTCTGAAGTGTGATATACATGATCACCCAGTTCCCTGCTTCTTTTAAGTAGACGATAAGAAGTTAATGGTGACATGATGATATTTGGTATATCTTCATTGCTACCTCAGCCATGGACTATTAGTGCCTTCTTCACTCTTGGAAACAAAGTATTAACATCTTTAAAAATAGTCCAACTAGGGAACCAATTCCAGAAACCCTAGAACCAATTAGGGTTCTAGGAAAACTCAAGCTTATAATGCTGTTCCTCTAGAACAACTCTTCATGCCAGTTCTGTGTTAGTCAAACTTCTCCAGCGTACTAAAGCAAATGATGTATGTCTTCATCTTTATTTCTATATCCATATGTAAGATTTATTGTAAAGAATTAGTTCACATGACAATAGAACTTAAAAATTCCAAGATCTGAATAGTGAGTCAGCAAGAAGTTGTTTCAGTTCTAGTTCAGGACTGGCAGACCTAAAAAATAAACAGAGCCAAGTTAGTTTGAATTCCAAGGCAAGAGAAAGTCTCCCTGACTTGTGGGATTATTGACCTTTAGGTTCTTTCCAGGCTTTCAACTGAGTGGATGAGGCTCATCCACAGAGGAAGAAGAATCTGCTTTACTTTAATCTACTGCTTCAATATTAATCTCATGTAGAAATACCTTTACAGACATATTGGGGATAATGTTTAATACAATATCTGGGCACCCCATAGTCTGATCAAGGTAATGCATAAAATTAGTCATCAATTTCCATTACTTGTTTAGTATCTGTCGCATATTGATGCCTAAAAATATTTGTTCAAATGAACTAGACAATCTAGGTTGTTGTGTATATAACATATTGATTCATTTTGATGTTAGGTTGTAATGAATATCATCTTCTGTCATCTTGTGTATTTGAAATATTTACTACATATCAATAACTACCTCCAAACATCGTTTGCCAGATGTACTAAGTGCACAGTCCTTTCTGTGTGTCAGTTTCTGTGCAGAAGATTCAGGGCCATTTGATCCAGTTAATGAATCAAAGAAAAAGTTGAATTATCTTCGATGAAGTATCAGGGAGTTAAGAAAAGTGCCCTAAGGAAGTGACATTTAGGTCTAGGCCTGCAGGATGAATGCCAGGTCCTCACTGCCCTGCTTTCCCATATTGTGAAAATTTGGCAGAGTCAGAGACTTGTCAGCCATGGTTCTATACAGCCACACAGCAGATGCTCTTCAACCAGCATGGGGAGAGAGGGAGGGGCACATCATAGCTATGTCCCCAGCTAGGGCTATGTCTGTAATAAAGCAAATGAGGAACACTTCACATTTTCTTCCTACTTTGTAATATTGCATGAGTTTCTTTTATGAGTATGCATCATGCTTATCAACATAACAGCTAAATCAAGATTCCAAACAGCTGGTGGGACTATATCCTTACGAGTCATTTATAGGGTAATTTGGTAACATGTAACTAAAGGTTTACAAAGTTCATACTCTGTCTTAAAATATTACTTTTAGAAATTTGGAGTGGAAAATGTACAAAAAATAAGGGATCATCACATACACCGGGGTTGCTGTGTGATAGATGGGTTAATTAACTTGATTATGGGAATTGTACAAGGTATACATACATCAAATCACTGCACAGTCAACCTTAAATGCAGATAATTTTAATTTGCCAATTATGCTTTGGTAATTCTGGAGGAAAAGATATGAGAATATTCATTTAATGACTCTTGTATTAAAGAGAAACTGGAAAAAAATGTAAATATCCACTATACAGTCAGATCCACTAATGTCCATCCATGGAAATCCTCCATACACCCTAAGAACATTGATAGGAACCCGGTACTGGTAAATCACTTGGGAAACAAAACAGATAAAAGCAAAATATGAACTGATAAAAGCAGTGGGTAAATGACAATTCTCTAGCAAACAGTCAAGACTTAAGTGCAGTTTTCAGAAACAGTAGTTTCTTCACGTTACCTGGGCTATTAAATACTTCAAAGATGGTGGCAAATGACAGGAAGAAATCTGGCTAGTTCTAGAAAATGCACCATTATGTACAGTTATTTTCCAAAATAAATTGTTTGATCTTGGAAGAAGGTAGGGCATTGTGAAAGAAACACACACGCACACACACACAAATATACACACACTTCAGATGTCAACCTAATAATAAACGGACTCAAAAGTCAATTCCAAGTAGAAAGGAACAGCCATCAGAAGCGCCTATGCTCATGGGTGATTGCCCAGGTCCCAGTCTGCTGCAGACTCCATCCTCTGACGGCTGTCAGGGACTCTGCAAGGCTGCTCTGCCTTATCCAGCATGCAGGGTGTCAGGGATGGGGTTGGGGGATGGTGGTGTGCAACCATCTACAAGTATCTCTGGAAGGCTTCAAGGGTGGGAGAGGAGGTAGAGGCATAGAGTTGAAACTGGCCCAGTGTGGCTTATTCTGGCTGACTGGAAGGAGTGAGGATGGGTCATAAGGAGACAGCATCAAGCATGAGGTCAGGTTAAAAAAAAAAAAAGAGCTCAAGGAAAATAAAATGTGATGTCATAAATAACAACTTTTAGAAAATTTGTGCATCAATGAGATATTTCACTAACACAGACAGCCATTGACTCATTTGTGAAATATTCACACCACTTGATTTGGTGTGAGTATAGTTTAGGGGTGTGTGTATGTCTGTGTGTGCACATAACGGTCATTTTGTGGTGGCACATGATACAAAGATTGGGGAGACACAGTGCCTTCCCTCTGTACTTTTATCCTTCATTTGAGAAGGACTATATTCTGCATGGGGGTCATTCCTTTATGTATCAAGGAAAAGACATGTCATTCAGCCGGGCCACTCTGAAAGATTGAAAATTATGTATAACACCCAACTCTGCATTTGCATGGCAATGAGTGGAAACGAATAGGCAATGCTCTTAACCTTGTCACCACTCTTTTTAATGGAGGAGGGGACACATAGATTCTCCTTCTGCTTGCTCCCAACAAGATTGCTTTGAGGAAAGTGTTTGGATGCCAGAGGCTTTGCCAATAGGACTCATTTCCCTTCTCTGTTAGAGTCTGAGGCTGTTGAAGCAGAGCACCACAAACTGGGGTGAGTTAAGGGGTCTTAACGCCTTAGAAATGTGTCATCTCCCAGTTTTGGAGGTTTTGAGATCTAAGTGTTGTCAGGATTGTGTTCCCTCAGAAGGGTTGACCCAAGAGTCCCTCCTTGCGTTTTCAGGTCTCCTTGGTTTGGGGCAACATTGCTCTTGTTTTTGCCCCCTCTTCATGGGACTGCCTTCCCTCTATGTGTCAGCAAGGACCTGAATCCAATACAACCTCATTTTTACTTGACTATTTCCATTCAGACCTTATTTACAAATACAGCCACTTCACAGATACAGGGATTTAGAACATAACCTCCATTTGGAGGGACCAACCCAACCCACTCTATGTACTTTCTGGCAATGGGGCACTGCAGTGCGATCTGGTCCCTGGATTTAGGATAGCTATATTTGGTCCAATTTGGAAAGGTGGACATGTTGGCCAGAACTCGCCATTGTATTGATCACAGTCATTAGTTTACATGTGGGTGTTTACATCCATACCAGGCAATGAGATGCAATGCTTTTGTTGGAACTCCTGCAAGGAAACCACTCTTTCTGTGGCTAAGTTGTATGGGTGTGTGCTCTGCCATGATCAAGTCCTCGATCAAGGGTGGAAAGCCTACAAGGTAGTAACAGCATCCCAGACCCCAAGATATAATTTCAGTCCCTGGATCCTACTGGACCTGAATTCAGATGCCACTGACCTTTCTGATGACGTCGATCAATGAGGTTTTTTTGTGTATGATATTTGGAACACATTCCTTGTAAGCAAGAGTCCCAAATGATTCTGTATTACTTCTTCCATTTATATCTTCCTTTCTTCATGACAAAATGTGTTGCACAGACATGTCCTCTGTCCTCATGTAGCTCATAACCTAGGGTGGAGATGGACAGAGCTTGTTGACTGTGTGGTTGAGAGCATCTGCAGAAGAGTCAGGTGGTGTAGGCTCCAGTCCTATTCCACTGATTACCACCAGGGCAATCTTGGGCAAGTTTCTCTACCTTCTGTTCTGGTGACTCTTTATCTACAAAATGAGAACAATTATGTTCTCTATCTTATGAAATCGTTGCAATGATTAAATGAGTTAGTAGTTATAAATTGCAAGGAAGAATGCCTTACACTTTGTGATGATAGCTCTACAAGGATTAGTTATTGCTTTTGAGCAGAAGGTATTCTTGCTTAATTCCCACAATGACCCTATGAAATTAGTACCACTATCTCCATTTTACCAATAAAGACCTGGAAGCTAACTTTAGTGATTCCATAATTGTGTGTTCACACAATGAAGAAGTAATAAAACTGGATCCAGAGGGTCGTGTCTTTGACACTGGACACATGGTCTCCCATGGGTCAGTAGTTTCTGAGGTAAGTCTCATTAGCAGCTCATGATGACAAAGGACCTGTAGAGAAATGATTCCTGGACATTAATTCTTTTCTTTTATCACATTAGCCCATTTTTGTTTGCCCAGTCTACCTAACTTGTAGCAAGTACCTAATAAGTGCTTCCTGAATGACTAAATGAATGAATGCATGATAAATTTTATATATCACTACTACCTGGTCTGGCATTAGGGTGTGTAAATTTCTATGATGGCATCTAGGATTTGTTCTTATGTTTTCATCCATTTATTTTACAAAAAAATCTACTAAATTCCCACATGTAACAGGATGGTCAATTCTGAGTGCACGTGGTAGAGAAAACCAACATATCACCAGCACTCATGGATGTTATAGTCTGATCACATGTTATATGTAAGTACATAGAAAATCAGATGTGATTATGAATAACTACCAAAGTTAGTGACCTAATAAAGAGAATTCGGTGGCAGAAAATGATGGAGCATCAGTGCATTCTCCAGACTATGCAACCACAGGTGGCTTTTCTTGAAGAAGTAACCTGAACTGAGCCTAAGGCTCAAAGGGGAGGGAAGGGTTAAAGGGAAAGGTGGTCTTAGAACCTCGAGGAGAGAGTTTGGTGTGTTCTGTAAATGCAGTGTAGTGTTGTGGGAAGGGACGAAAGAGGCATAGGCATGGCTTGAATAGTAACAGGTCTCATGATGCTGAATCTGTGAAGGGAGGGTACAGTGCACAGGGAGAGTTCTGTGAGCACTTGCAGAATGATCACAGGATATTGAGATGCCCCCCTTGATTGTAGCCCTCCTTGTCTATACTATTACTTACTAGATTGGGGTCAGTCAAAAGGACATGAGAGAATGACAGTGAAGTCCAAGACTCTTCCAGAATGGCATGGTGGCAAAAGAGTTCCATCTCTGGTATAGACAGTAACACCCTACCAGGATTGACTCAACTTGTAGATTTTAAGAGGCTGAGTAATGAGGACTGGTACTGAGAGGCTGGCCTTTAAGAATGTTCCAAGGTCATCAATGATTTTAATTATAGGTAATAACCAAAAACTGTCTTAGCCTCCAGCCAGGTCTTCTGTTTCATTGGAACAGGAGAAAATTTACTAAGGAAATGTATGGTGGGGATTCCTTTGCTTGGAACTGGCTTCTGAAAGTGTAGATCAGTTCTTGGTTCTGTCAGAACCCATCCATCCATCCTCCTGTTTTGTTCAGAAACAAACAAGCTAAACAAACCCTTATCTCATTCTTAATTCTCTTCCCAGTGTCTGTGCAATAAACTGTGAATCTCTTAAAAAGACCCTTTAGAGTTGGGCCTCAATATCTCTTTGCTATCTCTACTTTCAGTTTCTTGACTTTGCTTGCTATCCAACATGTTCATTTCTGCAGTGTCCTGCTTGATACACGTTCATGCTCAGCCCTCTTACTGTTCCTCTGAGAAAGATAAACACAAATGCCAACTCCTCTGTGAAGTCCTCCTTGATTGAACTAGTTTGAATATACCCACTCTTCCTTTAAGACTTTTATAGCTTACCATTTCATTGATAAGTTTGGAAATGCCTGTCAAAATATGCCTTACATTATCTGCCTTGTTTCTGTAACTTGTGTCTATTCCCTACCCTCTCTAAACTTGCATTATGTTTACTTCTGAGGCTGGTAATCCCTGTCACACCTTCTAACATAATCTGTGACCATTGTGAACATTTACTTGATACAAAGCATCCTGTCAGTTACCATGCTCCTGTCAGTTACCATGTGTTACCTTATTAGCTTCTCATAAGGATTGTAGGGTTGCTATTAACCCCATTTTACAGATAAAAATGGTTGCATGGAATAATTAAGTGCCCAAGTTTATATAATCAAATGCAGAATTCAAGACTCAACCCAAATCAGTGAGTGTCCAAAGTGCATCTGCTAGAAGATTATTCTGGATTGCCCCTCTGTTATGAAGACCCAGGAGTTGGGGATTAGTTTTTGCCTATGTGGCTTTGTTCCCGGAGCTATATTCCCAGCAGAGTGTTCAGTATGCATCTTGTCAGGCTTCCTTTTCCATGTGTGAATGAATGCCTATATGTGCACCTCTCCGAGCAACTTTAAAATAGAGACCACACCTTATAACTGCCTATCTCTATACCCTGTCACATCTCCTACACAGTCACATGAATTCAACTCTTATTGAAGAAGAAACAGAAAGAGATAGGGCACAGAACTAAATAAGGAAGGGGGGGAAACAAGCCGGGAGGCTGAGGCTAGGAATCACTTGAGTCCACAGGTTCAAGACTACCCTGGGCAACATAGCGAGACCTAGTCTTAAAAAAGGGGGGGAGGCAGATGAGTAGGAACAAAATTGGCTTTCTGAAGCAAATAGAGCTTGCTAGAAGGAATTGGAGAGGGTGCAACAGAATAATTGAAGGGAAGGGACAATGAGATACCAAGAAGAACTTGCAGGTAAAGGAAATATGGGGCATTGTTTGGGAGGGAGGCCACTGAATGGAGATGAGGTCCGGCTGTCTGCAACACTGTTAGTCTGGTATTACTGTGCTCTGCTGGATAGGCAGGGATGGGGCCAAGGGCTACCAAAGCTTCTGATATTACGAAAGGAGATAAACGTCTGGATTCTATGTGAAATCCTCTATTTTTGTCAATTGTTGTCAAGTATTTAAAATTAAAGGACAGACACTGTGCAGATTAAACCTAAGTTCATTTTAGCATGATGACAGCATGCCTTGAAAGCCTGTGTGAGAATGTTGGGATCTGGTTTAGTCTTCAGCATCCAAGGAAAGTCTCTCATGATTCCATTATTGGGGTTAGTAGCACCATTGCATGTGGGTGAAGCTCTCTCACTCTTTTGTGGTATGCAAATTAATTAGACTCTCCATCTCTATGGTCTCCTGAACAGTTTGCCGGCTTTAAACTTGAAAGGACTACTTCATTCAATTTACTTCGGAGGAGTTGAGCCCTGGACCAGAATAAGATTAGTTGTAACTGATCCCTCAAGAAGTAGAGAACAAGGGATAATAGACAAGCGGCAAAAGCAACCAAATAACCTGATGGTGCATAGATGAAACTCCTAGAGTGCAGCTTTTGGAATACACACTGGAAGACTTGGGATGCAGAGTAGATAGGAACATTTGGCAAGGTGCCAATGAGAAGGGGTGGCAGTGGGGGCAGGAGGCAGTGGATATCTGAAATGAAACTGGACAAAGAATAAAATGCGGGTGATGGGAGCCACCTCACCCTCTTGCCTTTGCTCCTGTTGAATTCTGATGTGAAATGCCTTGACATCTACTGTGGAAAAAGGACCACTCTGGCCACAGAGGATGAACAAAGATGCCCTAGATCTGCCCTCAGACAGGCTTGAGCTCCCAGCAACAGAAGGCTGCAGGGCGGGCGGACTGCCTGCTGTTCCTGCCCCTTCTTCATGGTGTGATCTTGAAGCTGCATCTCTGTCTCGACACGCAGCTTCCCTGTCTGTAAATTGGGGATAGTCATTGAACCAACCACAAAAGTTTGCTGTGAAATTAATGAAGAATGTTTGTGCCAGGCCCTCAGCAGAATGTCTCCCTACAAGGACATAATAAGTGGCAGCTGTGTCTGTGCTTCTGTGTAAATTTTTTTTTTTTTTTTTTTTTTTTTGAGACTAGCTCTCACTATTTGTGCCTGTGGAACTGCAGGCTCATGTTGCCCGGGGTACCACAGACTCAAGCAATACCCAGCCTCAGCTTCCCAGGTAGCTGGGATTACAGGTGCGCACCACCACGCCCAGCTATATTTTTTACTCGGCCCTGGCCCCAACCGTGGCTTCCTAGGCTGCCACTTACAGGCATGTGCCACCATGCCCGGCCTGCGTCTGTGTAAATTCTCTAAGAGAAGGATGTCGAAGCTACGCTTTTGACCCAAAAGGGGAGATGATTTTCTATCTCCTCTTTTTATTTTTTCTTTCCTAACATACACCACAGTTTGAAATTACATTCCCAAAGGCTTATGGTTCTTATAACTTAAAAGCTAATCGTTGTTTCTCTTTACCCTTACTAAATTAAAAGGGGCAGGAAAGCAAGGACCCTCTCTGCTATGCCCACTCGACCTACCCCTGTTCCTTAGCTCCTAAGCAGGTATATATTATGAGGTATCTGGAATATATATGTATACATGCATATATGTCTCTTACCTATTAAAGGTAACAGTACTATTAGGTATTGTTATTATAAGATACCTAAATATAATATACTTACCTAATATAGGGCCTAATATAATATGGATTACCTAATAATAACATTAGTATTTTAACATTTTAAAGCATTTATGTGTGGAGATTCTAATACATTCTAGAATATTTTGTCATCTGTTCCTTTGCAATAATCTTATGCATTGTTACTCTCCTTGTCCCCAGTTTAGAAATAAAGTGGCTGAAGGACACTGAGGTTGTATTGTTCCCTCAGGTGCAGAGTTGTGGTGCAGACAGTACTTCAGCCTCTGCCCGCATGGGGGTGAGAATTTGCGGAATGAAAGAGTGGATGAACAAGTGGTGAGAAAAGGATCACAGGGGAGGAGACCACTGGCTAGAAGGATGAGTCAGTTTGTAAGTAGACTAAAGACAAAAGTAGAAATATGTGTGCACGGGAGACAAGACAGTGATTTCAAGAAGATAACAAATAAGTATAATAAACAAATGAGTAGAGTGTGTTTGGGGACCAGGTATAAAATATAAAAGAGAGGGGGAGCAAGAGAAAGAGAGAGACAGAAGAGAGAGACAGAGAGACACTTACTGGGCCTTACTAGTAAGGAACTTGGACATTTTCCTACCGGTAGCAGGGAAACCCTGAAGAGGCAATACAGGGACATGCTGAATTTGGCATTTCCATGTTTTACATCTGATGAGAAGGTGGATGAGTCACAAGTTAGATGAGAATTGTGCATCTGTGAGCAGGGAGATCAGCCTGGAAACTCCTGAAGGAGCAGGGATGAGAACGGAGGGGGGCATTGAGCATTGTCAAATCTGAACTATTTCAGAATTTTGGAGTCTGTAGGTACGAGCAGCAAGAAGTCTTCCCAATTATAGCTTGGAATGGTCCTCAAGAATGAAGAGTGACAACTTACTCAGAAAGGGATCCCCTTAGTGGATCTCTGTGCTCCTCCCTGTGTGTTGGCCCCCTGGGCTGTGCCCCGGCCCCTCCTGGGGTCCCTGTTCTGGCACCACCCCAGTCACGTGGGCATTCCCCTTTCCAGGCCCCAATCCATGCTGGGAACATAAGACATTGGTAGTTTTGCAGTGGCCATCTTTCCCAAACATAAATTATGCCAAATTTGTTTGAAATCCTGTCTTTAAAAGATTGTGTGTTTTGACAAACCTTGCAGCAGATTTGGTCCAGCTCTTGGATAGGCAATGAAACCTGAAACCCCACACAAGAGGGCCTGCCTGGGGTCTTCTCCTGCCACTTCCTAGCAGACTCAGAGCTGTTCCTCCCCCATCTCATCCTGGCCACTCACAGACTGTGGGACTGGGCTGTACTGGAAGTTCGGGGGAGGGATCTGCAAATGTTTCAGGCAATTGCAGAAAAGGGCTGATCAAGAAGGCAATTTGGGGGCATTTCTATGTCTGAGTATTCCTAAGAGTGCAAATTGCAAAATTAGCAATACCTTATCCCCTGTTGGCTAGTGACTTGGAGATACCCCAAGCCATGATTGGGGCAGAAAGTTAATTAATCTGCTTATTAAAAAGAAGAAATGTCTCATTTGCATGCATTTACATTCAGGTCTTTCATGCATCATGGTTTTTGGTGGTCTCTGATTTTTTGATAGCACTGACCTGGCTAGGTGCTAACTATACATCTACATTTTCTGCAGGCTGGGGCTGGGCTTTGTGGAGGGGATATAAGTTGGCTCTCGTTTCGTTCCAGAAAAATGTGCTTGTCACAGAGAACACTGACTTCTCTATGGAGATCCTTGTGCCTCCCGTGGGCTGTGTGGGTTTCCCTCTAGTCATCCTATACCACCATTGGGAAAAGATTTATATACTTAACCAATCTTGGAAAATAAAGACCTTGTCTCCCATCACAGTTGGACATGTTATTTGGGGATGATCCATTCAATTATCTGCAATTTTCTACTCAACTGCATTTTCCATGGTCATTTTGGTGGAAGTTTTCTCCCTCCTGCTCTTCCTATCTTATTGGGAGGTCTGCTTCTGGAATTTTTTTTGTTTTTGTTTTTTCCTCCACGAATTTGTCTTAGGATTCTACATTCTGAACGTTCTGGGTGTTTTGTTTGTTTGTTTTAAGCAAAAATACTTCTATAACCTGTATCCAGGTCCCTTTACAACAGTTTGGATGAAGTCTTAAGAGGTGTGTGTGGGGTGTTGGGAATAGGGGGGAGCAGAGACTGGGAGGGTAGAGGAGGTGATGAAATTTAAAGACCATGACAAGCTCTTGGAGCAACAACAAGTAAAGCCAAAAGTGTAACTGCAAGGTAGTGCAGAGGGAACATGTGAGAGTCCCCAGTTCAAATTTAAGGAGGGGGGATGTGGTGCCCCAGTTTCTTTATTTCCTGTGGTCACCCAGCTAGGATGCACTACAGTGGCCAGCCTGTCAGGATGAGGGTCTCAGGCAGTGGTTAAACCACCTATAGGCTAACAAGCTTAGCAATCGGCTTGTAAAGGGTCCTGGCTGTAGGAAAAAAAATTAAAACCAAACCTTAGACCTTGTCAGACTGTGAGGAGAATTATATTTTGAACTAGTCTACAGTGTGGACAGGAAATGACCTCTCCACAAACTGCTTCTTTAAAAACAAGCAGTGGTGCCTAAAGCTATCCAGCCTCTCTCTCTCTCTCTCTCTCTCTCTCTCTCTCTCTCT
>PVHY01019038.1:0-28125 GCA_004024945.1 Uropsilus gracilis
CCTCCCCTTCCCCTTTCTCTCTCCCTCTCTTTCCCTTTCCCTTTCCCTCTCTCCCTCTCCCTCTCTCTTTCCCTTCCTCTCCCCCTCCCCCTCCCCCTTCCTTCCCTCTCTCTTCCATCTCCTACTTCCTATGGTGTCTTGCCTGGTTAAATACCAATTACCATCACCTGCTCAGAATCCCATGAGTCTGACTCACTGACCCAGAGAGGAGATACTCTGAGGCAGAGACTGCCACTACAGCATCCCAAGGAGGTTTCCCAGCAGCGGGTTCCCTGCTGAGGGCACTAGTGCCTAGTTACTGCACAGACAAGGCCTGCCTCCAGAAGTCATCTCTACCTTTTCCTTCCACCAACTAAGAGAGGCTTCCAGACAAAAGGGGATGCATGTGCCATTGGGGCCTAGTCAAAGCAGAGCACCTCTGCTATATTCCTTTCTGACAGAGGCTGAGAGATGCGAAGAAGACTCCTCCCTCACAGGAAATGCAGACCTCTGAGGGATGATAAAACTGAAGCAAATGAAGTCATCTCAGGACAATCTACAGTAAGCACTGTGCAAGCATTCATTTATCAAGAAAACGAATATACTATATGCCAGGCAGTAGGTAGGTGCTGAGATAAATAAAATCCCTACATTAGATTGAAGGAGGATTTTGAGTAATCATAGACAGAAGACAATGGAATTCATACTTGAGGGAGGAGGTCCAGGATGTGGTGAGAGAATGGAAGAGGGCTTCCGGTCAGCCCACTTGATAGAGAAAGGTGGGATGCAGTGACCTCTCAGTTGGGTTGTGAAGAGTATGTAGGAATTGAGAAGAACTGAGGTAACATCATCTCAGAGGGAGGAAAAAGTGGTAGTGAAGGTTGAAGTAGATCCTTGTTGGTTATAGGTATGAGGAGTTGAAGGCATTTCCACGTGACAGCCACTCTTCTCCCTCAGAATGATGGAAGAGGTGGTGAAAGAGAAAGGTTTAAAGAACATTTAAAAGAGGAAGGGAGCAGGAAGGAGAAGATTAGATAATTCCATAAGATGAACACTCTCCTCCCACATTAGCATCTTCTTCCTAATGTGGGACTCAGTCTGGATTCTGATTAGTGCCTCTCTTTTAGATGGTTCTCTGTGTTATGGTTGGAAGACAGAAATTCCATGAAACAACTTTATATGAAATACTTCACTTGATCCATCTCATGTTACAAATGAAGATGCTAAACTGAAAGGAGAACATGTGGCTTGGTTGTATTAGATGTCTGTAGTCATGGAGGCTGAATGGAAATGAAGGAAGGAAACAGAGATCTGCCAACTCCAAATCCTAAATTCTGTACTGTGACTCAGGATCAGATCAGCTACTAACTTGCAGTAGGATTTTGAGTTAGTCACTTTGACTTTTCTAGATCTCAATTTCCTCATTTGTAAAATGAATCTAGATCCTTCTTAATCTCAATATTTTCTCTGCCTCTCTCTGAGTGTCTTAGAAAGGAACTTGCTAAAATAATAAATAATGAAGAATGAACTAAGAGATCAAAGTGTGGTAGTTTTGAAGGAGGGCAACAAAGAGATGGGGATGTCATTGCTGCTATTTATATAACAAATGCCAGACTCCCTGATTCCTTAAACTGTGAGTATCTATAAAGAGGCAGTAGGCAAAGATGGCCTCCTCTTTTCCCCTGGACACTGTTTCCCTAGACAAGAGATCTGAAACTACTGTGGCTATTCCTGTAAGGCATGAAAGTCCACGCACTGAAGGGAGCAGAGCAGAATTGTGAGACCTCTGTCCTAGATGACAGGACTGAACCAAACAATGAGCCACTCAACAAATCAACCATGAAAAATATTCTCTTTGGATTTCTTGCTTTGTGGTATAACACATTTTCTAATCTTTGAATAAAATTTGTACTGGATTATCATTACATAATGGGGGAAGAAGGAAGGAATTTGACAAGTACAATCCCTCACCCCTAAGTAAATCTTGTTTAGAGCAGATGCGATTCGAGATTCAAAAAATGACTACAAGGGAGTCAATGCTGTCAAGTCTACTCATAGCAGTCACGTTAGGCCTGCTAAGGTGGAAATGAAATAGCAAAGATGGCTCCTTCTTACATTTCCACAGCCATATAAGGTTTGGGAATCCCCCTACATGAATAAATTGACCTTCACAATTGACTGACCTAGAATCTGTGCAACAAAAGATGGTTTGTGATGAGAATGATATCAGGTCACAAAACAGAGTACTTAACTAAAACTTATAAAGGGGAGCAGCTGGCTCTTTAAACTAAGCTACCTCTTTGTTTCATCCCAGCCTGCTCAAGCAGTAGTAGCAAGACCACACTGACCTTACAAGGAGGAAAAAACAGATTGAGTTATTAAAAGACAAAATAGGCAAGAGTCACTGAGGGGTACAAGGAAACCCTTTGGTAATCTTACCAACCAGTTCAGTCTTAGCACCTCTATCAAGTAGAAAAAAACAAAAATAAGTCCTACAACCATGTGCCCTTTGTCCAGGCCAATTTGCCTCATACAGACTGAGCTCATTCAAATGTGAAATGAGGTGGTTGGAATAGATGATCTTTCAAGTCCACCCTACTTTAAATGTCTCCTGTAAGGAAACGCCTCCTCCATATAACCACCTCCTCAATGTTTTCTAAACATTTCCAACTTACTATGTTGCTACCTATGGACTAGTCTTTGAATAGTAAGAATACAGAGTGCATTGCATGCATTCATTTGTCTATCATCTGTCTCCCCCAGGTAAAATATAATCTCCATGAGGGCTCTGCTTTGCTTCCTTCTAGATTCCTTAGCACTTGTCTCAGTGATTAGCACAGAACACAAATAAAATAAATTTCATAAAGTGAATGAATAAGAAATGAGGAGGCTAAGAGGCAGACCATCCAAAAGTCATTTCATAATAAAGAGGAACCCCCAAAAGTCATTTCATAAAGTCCTAGAGGATCGAGTGGAATCCAGTGGGATGGATTCCTGAAGCAGAGAGAACTGTGATTAATGAGAGAAGGCAAAGGGTCAAGGAAGTCCTGCTCCATGTCATCAGCCTTAATTGTTCTTTTTTCTTTTTCAGAGAATATGTTTCAATAGATAATATCACTATAGTCATCATTATACCAGTTCAAATTAAAAAAAAAAAAAAGCTCAACAACAAGTGGTGGTGTGAATGTAAAGAAAAAGGAACATTTTTACACTCCTGGTTGGAGTGCAAAATAGTTGGTCCAACCACTATGGAAAGCTGTGAGGAGGATCCTCAAAATACTGAAAATGGAACTGCCATTTGATCCAGCAATTCCACTTCTGGAAACCTACCCAAAGGACACAAAAATGCTAATTCAAAAGGATACTATCACTCGAATGTTTATTGCAGCACTATTTACAATAGCCAGAAAAAGGGAACAACCCAAATGTCCCAAAATAAATAAATAGATCAGAAAGACATGGTGTATGTACACAATGGAATATTATTCAGCAATTAAAAGTGACAAATTTGAGGCATGTGTGATAATATGGATGAACCTAGAAGGAATCATGCTAGCAGAAATAATCCAGAAAGGAAAAGAGAAATATGGGATGATCTCACCTATATGCAGAATATAAGGGAAACAAATAAAAGGACAAGTAAATTTTTAAAAATTTAAAACTAAGTGTCAACAGAGCTGAAGCATAGCGCAAGATGGGGGAGGGGGTAAAAGCCGGGGAGAGATGGGTACAAGAGACTAAGAAATATGGGATGATCTCACCTATATGCAGAATATAAGGGAAACAAACAAAAGGACAAGTAAATTTTTAAAATTTTAAAACTAAGTGTCAACAGAACTGAAGCATAGCGCAAGACGGGGGAGGGGTAAAAGCCAGGGAGAGATGGGTACAAGAGACTAAGTTGATGGTTCAGGGGGGACACAGTGGTGAAGGAACCCTGGGGAATATAACAATACAAAAAATACATGTGTGCTATGGAAAGCAGTATGGAGGACGCTCAAACTCATGAAAATGGAATTACCATTTGATCCAGCAGTCGCACTTCTGGGAATCTACCCAAAGGAGACCTCAATGTGGGTACAAAAGGACACCTGTGCTCGGATGTTTCTTGGAGCACTATTTATAATTGCAAGGACATGGAAACAATTCAAATGCCCCAGAACAGATGAGTGGATGAAAAAGATGTGGTATATATATACACAATGGAGTATTACTCATCAATTAAAAATGACAAATTTGATAAATTTATAGACACCTGGATGTACCTAGAAGAAATCATTCTAGCAGAAATGAGCCAGATAGAAAGGGACAGAAACCAAATGGTTTCACTACTATATGGTCAACCAAATGAAACTACACAAGGGAAGAGAGGGGACCAGCTGGAGTGGGCAGGAAGGGGAGGTGGTGGGTGACCCCCAGGGACTGAAATGATGTGCTATATATAGATATAGATATATAAAATAAATAGAAAAAAAAATACATGTGTGTGTAATTACTCAAAAGTTTTTAAAAAGACACCTATATTCAGATGTTTATTGCAGCACTATTTACAATAGCCAAGATATAGAAACAACTCAGATGTCCCAAAACAGATGAACGAATCAGAAAGTTGTGGTATATGCACACAATGGAATATTATTCAGCAATTGTTCTTAGAACAAACCCGGTGGTTTAAGAGATGAAATGAGCCCAACCATAAGAGGCAGAGGCAGAGAGTGAGGAGCTGGAGTGGATCAGAAAACTAAAGCAAGGGCACAAAAGGAAGTGAGCAGGTTTGAGAAAATTGCCTTGCTGTGACAGCAGCAAGCGAAGCGCTGTGCTTTACTGTATGGAGATCGTAGGGAAGCCAGTGCACAACTCTAGTTTAAAGGCACCAAGTCTATCACAGCACCATGTCCAATAGCCAGGGTATGGCAACAACCTACATGCCCCAAAACAGATGAATGGGTCAGAAAGTTGTGGTCTTTGTACACAACAGAATGTTGTTCATCAGTCAAAAAAGACAAACTTATGTCATTCGCAGCAACATGGATGGAGCTAGAAGGGATCATGTTAGCAGAAGTAAGCCAGAAAGAAGAAAGAAATAGTAGATGGTCTCACCTATAGGAGGGTTATAAGGAAAACAAATAGACAAGAAAAATTTAAAACGGTCAAAAGAACTGAAGCATAGAGCAAAAGAGGGGGAGGGGGTGGAATCGGGGGAGGGAAGGGCCCAAGAGATTAAGATGGTTCACAGGTGATAAGATGGTAGGAGAACCTGGGGTAAAGAATGAAGGAAAAAAAAAATATATATATATATATATACACATAAAATAAATTTAAAAATAAAGGCACAAAGTTGGGAAAGACAAAATACTGTTTCATTTCAACCCACCATTGGAACCACCTGATTTTAGAGTATAAGAATGACCCTGAAGTTTATTCCCTACTGCATTTGATTTAATTTGTTCTAAATCAATCTCTTTCTAGTTTAGAAGGGGTCCCCTAACTCAAGTATTTCAGAACATATCATAATTTCATGCTAGCCTGTATATTACCTTAATGTCAATGTGGATCTCTGCTAGTGATGATGGTGATGATGATTATGCATACTGCACCTTTTGAAAGGATCTGGGGCATTTTATTTATAACAATAAATAACACTCCATGTGGTGCTGATCATGTGCCAAGTACTATTCTAAGAACTGTATATATTAACTCACTCAATCCTCCCAGGAATACGAAGTAGGTGCCATCATTACCCCTACTTTATAGGGGAAGCATATACAATAAAACATAAATGATATATTTTAAGAACCAAGTCATAAGCGAAGAGAAGTGGGAAGAAACTAAATTGATGGGGAAAGCTGAGGAGACAACAGTGGTAAAAGTATCCACAAAACTTAATTGTAAGCTCTCTAGCAACCTGGGGAAAAGGAATGTGGTATGGGTTTTAGTTAAGACATCCTCTGGCAAATCATAAATGAGTCTTGCGAGACTCACATGCCTGAAACAGTAAAGAGTGTGGGCATGGTACTCGAGAAGGCTGAGTCAGAGGAGGTGTGGGGTCAGAGGCCCGGGGGAAAGGAGACCGAGATGCTAAAAAAGGTCAGCAACAGGGTTGGGGCAAAATAGAGAGTAGAAGGTTGGGGCTCAAGGTTCCAAACACAGAGACAGGAAGAGTCAGCCTGAATCACAGAAACACCGTAGCAGAACCAGCACCCAAGAAAATCCAGGAAATGCAGGATTCTGGTCACAAAGCCCGTTAGTATTTTGCTACTCAAAGCGTAGTCCTTGGACCTAGGACATCTGTACCAACTAAGAATTGGCTAGAAATAAAGGCCAGGCCTCGCCCAGTTCCACTGACTCAGAATCTGCATGAATCCTCAGGGAT
Organism: Uropsilus gracilis; assembly: GCA_004024945.1. Lineage (NCBI taxonomy): Eukaryota > Metazoa > Chordata > Mammalia > Eulipotyphla > Talpidae > Uropsilus > Uropsilus gracilis. The sequence continues at coordinate 6,353 of PVHY01019038.1, forward strand.
GCGTGCACACATGCAGGTATGAGAGGCACAGCTTTTGCACCAGGATTTCCACACAGCAACAGGCTGCAGGCATACCAGGCACTTCACATTTCCAATTCCACTTGATCCTCAGGACAATCATACAAGTAAGTGATCGTTTTGTACCCACTGTAAAGATGAGAACATTGAGGCCCAGGAACATAGTCACACATTTCATGAGTGGCAGCTGCAGGGATCTATTCCAAATCAATTTGCTTCAAATATGATGCATTTGCACCGACAACTGAATGGGAATCCATCCTAAGGAACTTATGTGGGGTGACAGAGAAGCTTGCAGCTGGCATCTAGTCTGAAGGCCAGAAGCCTGGAGGGAATAATGGAGGGAGCTCCTGTACTTGGAAGAAAAGAGTCTGTTGCTGAGTGGATGTGATCAACATTCTGGAGGAAGGGGAGACAGGGCCTCCTGAGAGCATGGCCAACCTGGCCCTGGATCCATTTCAGCAAGTAAGTCCTTCCAAGCTTCTCACAGGGACTCACGGCCCTCCTCTGAGAATCCTCACTCCTTCCTCCCCCAGCTCAACAAAATGTCAGCGTGGGAGCAAACCAAGAGTAAACGTGTCTTTCATGTGCCAGTTAGTCATGTACCACTTACAAGAGCTCGCGCGCACGTGCGTGCGTGTGTGAGTGTGTGTGTGTGAGTATGTGCATTGTGTGATTTAACTTTTCCCTCATTTGTAGTCAGCCTCCCTACTCGATCTTGTCAAGTTCCACGTGGGCCACGACTCTCGTGTATTTAACTGGCTTCCCCAGGACACAAGACAGTCACAGGGTTATTTAATGTCAGTGACGGGGAGAGTCTCTTCTAGACAGGGAGAGCAGTCCAGCCTTTCCCCAGAGCCCTGGAGTTCCCTTCAGGTAGAGCAGCTGGGGAGGAGGTGATGAGTCGTGGATGACAGTCATCGAGGCTCAGGGAATCCCTATGTCCCTCACTCTCCACTTTCATCTTCATGGGAAACAGCACCTTCACCACACGTGGGTGTGTTGTGCAGACACTAGGTGGTGTTCTCGGCTGGCAGCCGTTTTTGCTGTGTTGTTTTCCTGCCCCTTCCTGAGGAGATAAGATCTGGACAGGCTTGTGGTTCTCCCCCACCAACCCCCAAAGGCAACAAAACCAGTCAAGTTCCCATCCTCAGGGCCTCCTCAGAATTACACCCCATTTCAATATCTGTAATGAGATCCGGGTCACTTGAAAGCAGCAGCGAAGGGGGGAAATAATGCTGCCAGAACACAAGGCAAGATCAATGAATGCCTCTGCGCTTCCCTTTCTTCTCAGAAGATCTCCCAGCAAAACCGATTTGCATAGGCTGCCCAGGCCTCACAGAGGGAGACTCAAGCCTGAGGCTGCTGAAGGTGCTGCCACCTTACCAAGTCACAGGGGGTGGGGGCAATGAGGACTTAAGAGAACCAAGTGTGGGGGTTAGTGAGGATCATTCAGGCCCTGGGTCAGGGGAGCAGATGACTCTGGAAAATGAGAAGGGGAAACAGCTACAAGGAATGAATGTGCTCACGCATCCTGACTGTTGCCTGACTCCAAGATGGGGTTCCAGGGACTGACCCTCCTAAGATAGGGCCAAGAGGCCTGGTCTGGGACTGACCCCCAAGACTGAAGCAGCAGTGGTCACCACCTACTCCTCCCTAGGCGAGTTGACCCTGCTTAGTCAGATTGTACCACTGGTGTGTGGACTACCAGCATGTTCTGCCAGGCTAAGAGGAAGGAAGCCTAATTTTGACCACCTCTTCTTCCTCCTTGACTTTGCTTCACTCCTTGTGAAGTGAGGAATTTATATTACAGGCAGCCAGTCACACCAGTCATGCTGATGTTAATATTTACTAAAAAGGCAGAGAGAGGAAGGACACTGTCAAGAGAGCTTGACGGGAGAGAGGTTTAATGAATGAAAGATTTCTCCTTTTACTGAAAAACGATCATGACTTCCTGACTTGGGGTCCCAGAATTCAGGCAGTGGAAGTGGGACTGACTGGACTCACACACATGAGAGAGGAGAGAGTGAGAGTCCTGATGTGCGTCCTGGTACGAAAAACGGTGACATGCCCCATGTCACCTCTCTGAACAATTAGTCAAACAGCCTCCCAAGACAGGTTCACATTAATCACGTCGGAGCATCTGCCCCTTGAATGGATGTCCACCTGGTCACAAAGCTGAGGGTAGGGGGACAGGCAGGTGACAGTTCTGGGGAGCTAGAGAACCCAGAGGACAAGAAGCTGCAAGTACAGGGGGAAATGGCAGCTTCTTTGTCCCCATACTTCACACTAGTTTTCATTCTCAGCAAGCTAGGATACCTACCTACTAGACAGGCTTAGAAACAGGTTTAGAGGACAAGGGGAAGTAAAAACTGGAGTATTGATGACACAGCCTGGAGCTAGGGGACAGAGTTATAGGGACTGAATCTGCAGGGCCTTATCAGTTCTTCTTCTAGGTATAAACAACTCAAATCTCTTTCTCTGACCTTTTCTTGGCCACATTATGACATGTCATGTATCATTTCAGGGCCCCAGGCAGAGAGTCCCCAGATGTCAAGGGACTCTGGCTTCTTGAGGTCAGGGCAGAAGAACAAACTTGAGAAGCCATGAGTCACCTAATGGAGCAGAGTAAACTAGGGTACTTCAAGTAGGTCCAGATCATGCTATGGCTCTAGCTCAATGTCCACGCCTCCACTCAGCACAGCGTGCAAGCCTCAAAGGGTGTCTGTTCAGGGCAGAAGCGTGGATATTTAGGGCACAGGTTTGGGGATCAGAGTTCCTGGATCCGTATCCTCGTTCCACGTGTACCTTGTGTCCTGGAGCAAGCTGTCTGACTTGGCTCTGAAGCTCATGTTTCCTCCTGCGCAGGAAAGGCTAATAATGGTCCTTGGAAAAACTGAGATCATGCATCTGCCTAGAATAGCACCTGAGGAGATTGGTAAATGGCCGTCCTCTTACTTTTCAGTCCTATCACCATTTTCTCCCAGCTGGGCAGCCTCACTGGACCCATCTCTTTAGAGTAGAATTTTGAGCCACCAGCCCCCACGTACCCCAAGTCCCACTCAGCTGTGGGGCACAGGGGGCACCTGCCATGTTATTGGGACCTGCAGGGGCTCAAGTTCCACAGCAACCCGAGATGGCCTGTACTTCAGACAGACCTGGGTGACTCCGACACTCTGTCTCAGGTGCTGGATCTGAATAAGGTCTGTTATAGACTGAGAGATTAATGCCAAGGATTTGCCTTGTCCGTTACAAGTCTGACTGGAGGGTTAAAAATGACAACCAACCAGCCATTCTGACTAGGTTTCTGCCAGTCACTGCTCCGCGTGGCTGCCTCGGCTTCTCTTCCTCTTCCCTTTCCTGTCCTCTCTTTGCTGATCTGGACTCAGCTTGGTATTCTCGTCACAAGGTCATTGCCCAGGTGAGCTCAGCTCAGCGTGAAACAAAACAGCTCATCTGAAGCCCTCCTCCACCTCCTGTCTTCTCATCAGCAGGCTCTTTCAGTTCCATCTTGCAAAAGCTGGGCACGAACGTTTGAATTTGAGCTCTTGGAACATGAAGCTGCCCCAAATTCTTCGGGTGCTGGGGGGTCTGCACCCAGACCCTGATAGCACCATCTCAGGATTGACCGCTAAGCTCTCAAAGATGTCTGAGCGCCCTTTCTTTACCAAAGACTTTTTTTTTTTTTTTTTGAGACTACATCTTGCTATTTTTGCCCATGGAACTGCAGGCTCTCATTGCCTGGGGTACCACAGACTCAAGCAATCCCCAACCTCAGCTTCCCAGGTAGCTGGGATTACAGGTGCGCACCACCACACCCAGCTATTTTGAAACTAGGTCTCTCTACGGGCCCCAGGCGGGACTCGAACCGTGATCCCTAGCCCCGGCCGCTTCCTAGGCTGAAGCTTACAGGCACAAGCCACCATGCCCGGCCTACCAAAGGCTTCTATGTTTGTTATTTTTTGAACTTCGGTTTTAGATCCGTTTGGGTGTTCTCCTGAGGAGAGCCACGCTGATTTGGCATTCAAGCATTCCCTCTCCCACGCTCCCCTCCCTGCTCCCAAGCCTCCTGAAGCCTTGCTGCACCTGCTGCTGGTCCTCGCAGCTGAAGCCTTTCCGTGCTCTGGAGCTGCAGGCGTATTTTATAAACACACGGTCAGTTGACACTGCCTGGGAACTTAGGGGCTTTCCTCTCTGCGGGAAACAGCTGTGAGGGGCTTGACCAACCTTGGCTGTGTGGCGGGTGAGACGTCGCCTCTGATCATGCACGTGAGGCAGGTGAGCTGGCTGAGTTCCTGTTGTTATGCCTGAGGATTCTCCCAGAAACGCTAAGGCAGCTCGTTAGGTCTCCTCCCTCACTTCAAGATTAATTGCTCACAAATGACTTTGCATATTATAAAGCCCCATCTGCCAGTAGCACCCTCCACCATCTGACTGCTGTGGGCCACCTAGGTCATAGACTCAAGGACCTATAAAGCAGGGAGGAACTTGGAGGGTCATTCACTCAACAAACTAAAAGAGCACTTAGGATGATTCATGGCTGAAGTGAGTAACACCAAGTTCCTGCCTTTTGGAAGCAACAGATTTCTGTTCTGCTACCACCTCCATGAAGGCTTCCACGATTTCCTCCAGCAGGCTCTGCCTGCCTCCTGGTAGTCTATTTCCCGTTGCTGATGTCACATGGCATCGGTGGTGCTGTAGTGAATGGTCACATCTTTCTTCCTCATAGAACATGAACTTCCAGAGCCATGCCAGGTGACACTGAGCTGCCTCAGTTCTTATGCTGAGGCTCTTGAAAAGGGGAAATGACGATGGTTCACAGGTGATAAGGTGGTAGGAGAACCCTGGGGTAGATAACAATGTAAAAAAAAAAATTGTACCCACAAAATATAAAAAAAGAAATTAAAAAAGAAAAGGGGAAATGAGATAAAAGAAGAAATGCCATATTTATTAACCGCCAATAATGACGTTGGGTAAACACTCAAGCAAGATGAATTTGGTGAAGGAAAAAGAACTAGAGAAGTCAGAAGGAAATCACTGATGTTGAGAGCCCAAGAAGATCAGATGGGTCAGCTAATCTGCTGATCTCCTGGGTCCTTCTGCAAATCTTCTCAGTCAGGAGAAGGTGGTCTTCATTTGCTGGGACTGCCAGAACCGAGTACCACAGTGAGGGTGGTTTAGCGGAAAGACATCGCTTCTCTTACCATGCGGAGGCTAGAAGTCTAAGTGAGGTCTCTCTTTGCCCCAAGTCTTGATGTGTTTTTTTTCCTCCATGCCTGTCCATGTCCTAATCTGTTCATATACAGGTGGACACTGGTCACTGGTCACCAGGTTGGGATACACCTATCTCATCTCACTTTAGTGGCTTTTTTGAAGCTGTCCCTCCAGATACAGTCATTGTTATGGGGAGCTCTAGGGGGCTAGGACTTCAGCATATGAATTGGAGAGGTGGAGGGAAATAAGTCAGCCCATGACAGAGGTCAACACTGTTGTGTTCAAAGAAGTGCCAGACCGAATATACCAGTAGGCACTGGGCATTTACACAGGCAACACTCCAATGATGTAAAACACTTTCAAAAACCTAAGAGCCCTGTGGTGAAGAGGGAGGAGGGAAAGGGATAAGAGGAGACAAGGGAAGGTAGGGGGGGAGGGAAATGCAAATCCTAAAGGTCCTGAGATAGCTTAGCCCATAATGGGTTCCATTTGTTTTTTAAATCCCCTTGCCCTTAATGGAAAAAAAAAAAAGTAAATAAATAAAAATTTAAAAAATCACTAACTCAGGTTAAGGGCGAGGTCTAGGAATTTGAAATTTGGATGACTAGGACAAGTCAGCCTAGTAGCCATTCCACATCAATGCCTAAGATTCTTTATCTTAAATAAAGATTAGGGGGAGGGAGAGAGATTGAAGATTATTTCTATGGTTTCTTCAAGTTCCAAGTTTTCGAAGCATGTGTTATGTGTAATTTAAAACGTGCTGTTCTCTCTCCAAGAGAAAAAACAAAAAGAGAAGCACCAGAGAGTTCCTGATAAAAGCCACAGTCGATCAATCCAGGAACCAAGAAATAGGTGGGTGACTACCTCCCTTCCTGGCTGACATACAACACAACACACAGGCAGATTCAAAGCCAGTAACATCCTCTTTTTGCTGCCCCCATCTCCTATATGCCTCCCTCCCTCCTTTCCCTCCCCACAGCATTGGTACTACTAGAGGTTTCTGTATTTTAGTCAAGAGCAAGAGAAGATGTCAACACAGAAGAAATAAAGAAACATGTCTCCCTTGGGACCAGGAGGGAAAATGCCATCAGCGGAGGCAATTTCCAAGGAACCCCACTGGCTTGCTTCCCAAGCTCATAAGTAGAGCATAGAAAAAAGGCCCAGATGCCCTGGGTGGGTGGAGGAGAGCCAAGGCACCAGCGAGCACCAGCAGTGGATTGCTGACTGCCAGCCAGAGCCAGGTGCCACGAGACGCCACCAAGATGGAGCAGAGAGCTCTGGCAGGGGGCGGCCTTCCCTCCGAGTGGCCCTGGCTGTTGGCTTGTGCAGAGTCACGGATTCTCAGCAGCGTGGTTCCCAGCATTGTTCCTCACTGCTGGGTGCCAGTTGGCTCCGTGTCATATTGAAAAAGAGCACAGGATGTGAGCTTCCAGACAAACCAGCCCATTGTAACTAGAGCTGGCTTAGCAATGCCAACTGCACAAGGCTGAGACTGCAGGGGGATGCCGTTGACTTAGCACGAGGAGCCCAAGAAAGCGGCTGAGGGTGTGACTGGGGTGAAGCAAGCCCCTCCCCAGCCCCCCACCGATAATAGAAGCAGTCTGGAGATGCCCGGAGCTCAGCCAGCAAGTTGCACTCCAGCCCCCAAGGACAAGAGAAGGTCACAGGCAAATACCTCAGCACCCTTGAGGCAGAACTCAGGTGTCGAATCCTGGAGGACTTGAGGAAACCAGCTGAGCTCTCCAGGAGACATGAACCCTTCTTCCAAAACCATTCAAGAGCTCCAGATGATCTGCGCCTCAATCCCGTCCAGAGCTGCATCACGGCGGGCCAGAGCCAGCTCAGAAGCCTCGCCCAGGAGCTAAACCTCAGGAGATAAAAGCCAACAAGCTTCCCTGGACCCAGAATCATTCTGGGGTTCACCTCAAGTAAGTCACGTTTTTCACCCAAGACCAGAGAGCTAAGGATCGGGAGGAAGAAGACAGAGGCACAGACGCAGCAAGGACTCTCCACGTGAGAGAAAACCAGATAAAAGTAATGGCCACCTCACAAGCGCCAAGGCTCCCAAATCACAGAAGCTACGTGCAGAGCTATTTCCACGTTGGCGTCCCCCTTCAGTGGGTAAAAACACACAATAGCATTCTCGTAAGCCTGGATGGGAGTCTGCCTGCCTGAAATGGGGGGGGGTCCCCCTGATGAACTGGCAACCCCTTCATCCCCTCATTCCGCATGTGCCACTCACTGTGCTGGGTGCTGAACGAAAATAACCTCGCTGCTCCTCCCCGTGGAAGGCACACATTCTAGCAGGAGAAAGAGGAAATAATCAGTCACGTGATTCAAAGTGTTTATACGGTGGCAAATGCTACCGAGGACTTTGAGAATGCATGGTGAGACCGAGCCTGGGGGGCCAGAAGGGCATCTAGACTAGGCTTTGAAGGATGGTGGAAGTTGCCCAAACAAAAGCATGGAGGATGGGACAAAGGAGAAAATTCCAGGATAAAAGAGCAGCACGGACAAAGGCCTTGAGGTTGGAAAGAGCGCAACAGAATCGAGAAACTTAGAGATTGGAATGACCAGAATCCAGTGCGACGTGAGTGCATCTGAAGGATCTCCTTCTCCAGGAGGCCACATCGCACAGTCTGTAGACTTTCCAAGAGCTTCTCATTCTGGGCAGTGAGAAGCCAGGCGGGCTTGGAGGAGAAGGAAAGAACATGGTGGAGCACGCAGGCCTTCCCTCTCACCAGATGTTGCCTAGATGCCCATGGGAAACTTGACCCAGGCCTGCTCTGAAGTCCATACAATGCATGATTCAAGAGTGTCACTCGGTGAGCCAGCTGATGTGCAGTGACGACGTCTATGTTTGCAGCCTGTGTGCAGAAAAGCCAGGGCAGGTCAGCCCTGGAGCTGCGCACGTTAATGGAGTCTAAACTGCAGTAGACACAGCCACCAGCTTGCAGGACAACATGAGAACATCTTCCCCAGCAACACTATTCACTGAAGTTGTCAGAGATGGGAGGGGTGACAGACTATAGCAATGTACCTGCGTACCACTAGGAGTCAGCCTGTGGGTTTCACAGAGGATAGGGGTGGGGAAGTTGGGGGAATCAGCCTCTGAAACCCTGTGGCTCATTGCAGATTTCATGCCAACAGACAGGCATGGCGGCGCTTTCTCCATTCCCCCAGAGGCAATCTCTGAACCTTCCATTCAGCTGCTCCACAACAAATAGAGCCCTCTCCAGCCTCAAGGAAGAATGAAGCAGGGGTCATCCGGCCAGAGACAGAGATGTTCAGGAAAGAGTCCACTGAGTCCCTCCCTGATCTCTGAGCTTCCCCCTCTCCCTTTCACCCCAGTCTCAATCTCACTCCCCATGGCCACAAAGGTGTGTCTCAGAAGTCACCAGGCCAAGGCGCGTGGTCTTGGACAAGACTCTGCCGCTCACTTCTGCTGGTCCTTCCCCACCAGTCCCCCTCCAACTCCAAAACCTGGTTTCCACCACAGTCTCATCATCCACTCATTCACACTGGCCACTGACCTGATGCCCCATCTTCAGGCTTCCAACGGCCTCCTCCTGCAAGAAACAGAGGGAAATGATGCTGTGACTCAAATGGCAAGTTCCACCTGGACCTAAGAACTTGGGTGGACATTTCTTCTGCTCACGCCCCGTCCCCCCACCTGGAGGGCCTGGAGATGCACATGCTCACACGCACCTGTCCCCTACACGTGCACGTGCACCGGCACAGGACGCCTCCCTTCAGCTGAAAATCACCTCTTCCCTGAGACGTGGGGTAGAGGCACAGGGCGACAGACAACCTGAGTCTAGAAGGACCTGTTGTCCCTCAGAAGCCCTCTCACCTAGGAACTTCGTGCCTTTGGGTGTTGCTGACATGTCAGGGGAGGGCAAGATGCCTTCCTGCCGGCCACTCAGTGACCACAGACACAGGTGCCCCACCAGACGCATGCAGCGACGTCAGGCCCCGTGCTGGGTTGTGGCTGCTGCCAGTCCCTGTGTGTGTAAGGGAGGAAGGGAGGACAATTCCAGTAAGGACTGGGCCACACCCCTCCCCCCTTAGCTCCCCTAAGACACCCCAAGTAAGAACATTCACATGTTTTCTTTGTGTGCTTGGCCTGTGCAGCCTTCTAACTTGGGCAACAAGCACGGAGGATTTCCATGTCTTTTGCAACTGAGGACCCTGTAGCTTGTGACCCTTGACCTTAACCTTGACCCTTGACCCGACTATTATTCTACAGGCCTACTGAAGAAAGGCAACTCCTCAGACCCTTCCAGAGACCCTCAGGCAGCAGGAGGGGGCACCATAGTGGCAGAGCTCCCCCTGCTGACAACTCACTGAGGCTGTGCAGTCGGGAGCCCTGGGAAAGCTCTCCCTCTGTAGCCAAACTGAGTTCCAGCTCCCCTCAGTCCACCTCTCCAAGTCACAGCACTTTGTCTGGGGGACCTGCAGAAGCCAAGTCCTTTCAATCCAGACCAGGACTCCCCAGAGAAAGCACAGAGCCTGAAGGGACATCCAGGACAGGCTGTTCACCCAACGCCAGGCCAGATGGATGGCACAGATTTCAGGGTCCTCCTCGTACCAGGCTCAAAGAAGCTTGTGTGCCAGGTGATTCAAGTGAGTGGCCACACTGACCACCACTCAGAAAGCTGGCCTTGCCATGCTCAGAGGAACCCTCAGACTCTGCTCCCATCTCATACCACAGGCTGCAGAGTGCACTTCTACAAGTCTTCAAAGGGCCCCATCAGCGTCCTTAAGGTGCATGTGGTATAATACACTTGGTTCTCCAAGTAGCAAGCACTCTCTGTCTTGCTGAATCCGCAACATCACCACGACAACCCCCATCAAACCCCCATCTCCATGCCTCACCAAGGCATGGAGAGACGAGGGAGATGGCTTGGATTCTCCATGGTGTGGCTTTGGAGCAGAGCTATGAGCTAAGGGCACTCGGGGGATGGGGGGGTAACTAGGGGCCAAGAAGCCTCCATAGCCTGAGCTCCTCTCAGGAAGAAGAAAGAACCAGATTCCTTTCCCCAGGCACTGAGTTCCCCTAGATGGTCACAGCCTTTGTGGCACCAACACTAGTAAGACAAGGGCTTCCTGGAGAAACAAAGCAGGCCGAGGGAATCAAGACCTGTCTTCTCCTGTGCTATCCACCCCTGGACCCACGGGAGCAGTCATCTGGGGAATGCTGGAGGGACGTGTGTTCAGCTTTAGGGCTCATCCCATCCACAGCCCACATCTGCATGATCCAGGGCCTTCTAACTTGGCATGGGCTTCTCCTTGATATATTTTCGCTGTAAGACAACAAATGCTAATTTGCTCACATTTACTGGCGCTGACTAATCAACCCAGCAGCAGTAGCATAAATGAATGCTAATTGCCCTTACAGCCATTTATCATCATGAAAGCTGTAAGATTGCATGGTTACTAATCAACCAGGCTTACAGATAAGAGGAAAAGATTTATCAGTCTTGGGTATTTAGCTATTAATTTAATGTGCTTTACCTAGTCCCTTCCAGAGGAAGACACTGTCATAGGTGCTTACAAAGATGAATTTAAAAAAAAAGATCCTTGCCCACAAGTAGCTCAAACAGCAGAGTAAATATGAGAAGGTCTCGTATAAAGACAAACAATGCCAAGTGGCATGGAGGGGTACAAACTTCCATGGCAGATCAGGATGTTCATGTACCTGAGAATTCACAGAGGGCTTCGTGGAGGAGGCAAGATTTGAACTGGACCTTGTCAAATGGGTAGAATACGAGGAGAACAGATGATGGGGAAAGAAGTGCAATCGAGGAGGTGGGAAAGATGAAGGATATTTTTGGAAACAGTGAGGATTCCTGCTAAAGAACAGCAGCAGGAATATTACTCATCAATTAAGAATGACAAATTCGATGACTTTATGACAACATGGATGTACTTAGAAGGAATCATACTAGCAGAAGCAAGTGTAAAAGAGAAAGGCAGAAATCAAATGGTTTCACTAATATATGGGATATAATGAAAAAAATAAACAAAAGCCATGAGGAAAAGACAAAACAAGCTAAACACCAAACTGAAGCATACAACTATGAGCAGGAGGGAAAGGGGGGATGGGAGGAAAGGGAGGGGGGGTAAATCCCTGGGATCGCAATGATGTGAAATTTATATATAAATTAATTTAAAAAAACGAACAGCAGCATCTGTGTGTAAGGAAATAGCTCACAAGCACTGCTGAGCCAGACACTATGTGGTAAGTGCCTCAATGCAGGCTCTGGGCTGATCATGGGGCTACAAGTTCCCCCAAGGATAAGCCAGAAGGGGAGACAGGAGAAGCCCTAATGTTGCCTTTCTAAGTAGTTCGGAATCTTCAGGTCAACATAGCATTATGACAGTCTCGGATACCACCAGATTATGAGCGGAGCCTTTAGAAAACTACTCCACCTTCAGATTTAAGGCAAATTTAAAAGGAAGAGGGAAAACTTGAAAGCCAAGTAAGGGCTTTTACTACTATTATAGTAACCCAGGGGAGATAAAAATGAGCAACACCAGGCCAGAAGATGGGCAAGAAAGTAAAGATAAGAATGGGAGAGATACTGGCCTGGTGAGCCAACCTCAGTGCCAGAACTGGTGAGATGAGCAGAGAGAGGAGGGAGCGTCACACTGAACTGAGGTCTGGAGTCCCGTGACCCAGAGAATGTTGGTGCCTTTGTCCAAAGCCAGGGAGCCAGAGGGATGGCGCAGGAAAGGACATGATGAGTCGGTGGGGGGTATGCCCCACAAGGAGGCAGGGGCCGGATCCCCCCCCAGACAGGAGAAGAGCCAAGACACCACGAAGAGAGGGTCCATGGGATGAAGGGGGGTGAAAAATTGGTAAAGGAGGGCGGGCCAGAGGCAGCCACATCTCCCCAGGGCAACTGTGTTCTCTCCGGATGTCTCCACAGCTCCTTAGAAAAACACCTTCACCTTCTCTTCCAAAAGAAGTCAGTCTCTCCCCCAGGATGCCAGGCAAGGGAACAGAGCTGACGTGTACGTGACGAATGTGCTGGGGTTAGCGGGGGGGTGGGGGGGTGGGTGGAGAGCAGTTGTCTTCATGTCCAGTGTCTCTTGCGGTCTAACACTATCTTGGTGGCTCATCTGATAGGGTTTCTCCCTTCACGCTCCAGAGAGCCCCAACTCTTGATCTAAAGATCCTGGAACCCAGACAATGGCCACCCGTGGCATCAGAAAGAGCAGATGGGAAGTCACCCTTTTACTTTCCTCCAGCCTGCAGCCCACGGCATCAGCAAGCCCAGGCAGGCCTGACATGGCAGTGCCCAGGCTGGGGCAAGAGAACGGATACCTCCACGGAGTTTACTCAAAGGACACGTGTCACTTCCAAGCCTGTCCTCTGGGACTCCCCGGGGGCTCTGGGTGTCGCACTCCAAACAATTCCCAGCATGGTGCAGCCAGATACAAAGGGCTGCAGTTTGGTCGCACCACCCAAGTCTCAAGGACAGAATGCAAGTCAATCTCCCACCAAGGAGCTGATTTCCAGGGAGATGGAAATAACCTCAGTGGCGAAGCTTCAGCGTATATGGCTAAGTGAGGTCACTGGCTGCCTCCCTAGTTCTGCGGGGACCTTGCACTTCTCTCTTAATGCCTCTCAACAAAGCCCCGCCAAGCAGAGCTACTGCATCTACACCAAATAACCAAACGCACGTCAGTTCTCTGCTCCTCGCCAGCCCTGGAGACTAGAGGCAAAGTAAGGTCCATGGACAGGAAGATCTGGCTCTCTGAGAAATCAGCCACAGCGCAAACCTCACCAAACATTGAGGCTGAGCAGGAGCTTCCAGAAGAAGCCAGCAGAGGGAGGGACGTGGGGGGGGGGGGCACCAAGGTGTCCTCGCCATTCCCCTGGCTGAGCGGCTCACACCCAGGCAATATATGGCCAGCTCCACATAAAAGCACAGAAGAATAAAAAGGGATTTTTTTTTTCTAATAAATATTCCTTTGCAGCTAATCCACCCTTTGTAACTGTCAGGCTTCACGAGGCTGGCAGGGAGCCCATCAGATAACAATGCAGCTGGGACCTGAGAAACGTGAGAAGAGGAGCAGATTAATGAAGATGAAAAACATGTTTGGTAACTGTGTCTGAGGGGAGGTCCGAGGGGAGTCCTCAGAGGGATGCCATAGCAGCGCCGAGACCCCAAAACCAATGCCACCCAGAAGCTGTGGCTGCCCCACTGGGACAAGCATCAGATGGGTGGGCCCTGCAAGAAGGCAGCTGGTTTCTCGAAGTGTTCACTGGCACATGCTCCCTGAGCCTCCCTAAGTCGGTTGCATGGGAAGTGGCTGCAGAGCGACAGGCGTGTCGCTCACAAGGCATCTGCATTTAATCCCCCAACCCCTGTGCTCAGCTGCTGTGCAAGGAGGCAACCACCCACTCACGCAGCCCCTTCTGCAGATGGCGCTACAGGGAAGGGTCTGCCTAAGGGTTGTTCAGGACAGACGGACAGACATGCCAACAAGTGTGCCGGAAGTCTGGAGCTCTCAGGACGGAAAGGGCTGGGACAGGGCTGTCCGGAAAACTCTGCGTGTTTGTGAGTGACAGTCTGGAGTGGAAACGCTGGTATTCTGTGAGAAGCGAGATGATGAGGACCGTCATCAGCTAAGAGAGGAAAAAGATGAAGGACCTGGCTTCCGTGACCCTCTCTCCAGTTTCACTCCCACTATCATCATCTAAGATTGCATCCTAAAGAAGACACCCCCACATCAGGCCCCCAGGCTCCTCAAGCCCTATTGCGTTCTCCCTGTTCCTTTGCCTTGTGACCCAGTCCCATGGGTTGACACAGATTGTTGGCCTACAGGGCTGTGCAGAGTCTCCAGCCAGGGATCCCCCCACTTCTTTCCCCCCTCCACTTCTCTCCCCAGAAGCAACTAGACTACAGGCTTCAGTCACGATAGTCACCACATGGCAGACCCAGGGAGAGTAACTGCACATGATCAGTGCCATTCATTACCCAAGGAAATGTTGGCCCAGAGCCCTGAACACAAAGCCCAACATCAAGTCCTTTCTTTTGCTCTCCCTCTGCTACCTAGCCAGTCCAGCCCATGTGGGACCCTGCCTAGCCCTGGCCATCATCAGAAGTGGGCGTGTAGGCACTCACTCCACCCGAGGAGCTGGCATGAGAGCCCCCAGCATGAAACCCCAGAGTGGGAGACACCAGTTTAAAAGCCTAGGAGAGTCCCAGAGCAGAGCAGCCCTGGTGACCAGGAAGACAGCGTGATGCCCCCTCAGCTCCAGGAAGAGGAGGTCTGGTGACCGATCACTAAGTAGTTAAGCAAAATCATAGTGATGACACATTACGGTCACTCCATGCCAAGCACTGTTCGAAACTTCTTCCATTCCAAGTTTTGTCCCATCTTCTCAATAACCTACTTTTAAATACACATACCACAAAAATCACCATTTTAATCCCTCCAACACACACAATGAGGTGGCTTCTAGCACATTCACAATGTTGTGCAACTACCACCACACTCCAGTTCCATGCAGAGATGGCATCCCAATAAAAAGCTGAATACCACTGAAGCCATTGCTCCCCAGAACCTCCTTTTGAGGTAGCGCCCTCTGTTGACAAGTCTTAGCATCTCACTGGAGAAATGCTTAGCATCTGGCTACACTGCAGAGCGAGTACCTGAGGGTCCAAGAGAACAGTCACGTTGCTCAAATTTCACATGTGAGGCCAGAGAGCTTGGGAGCTCAAGAAACTTGTTCGAGGTCACACAGTAACTAGGGAGTTCGGGCTGTTGCATTCCAAAATGAGGCAGACCCTTCTAGCTGGGAGTTAAAGGCTGAGAAGAAAGATGCTTCAGATCTTCTCAGTGACAAACAGTACAGCTAAAGTCACCATGGACCTGCTGACCAACGTGGAGGCTGTGGGGCAAAGGGGACATGTGTGGAGTTCACATAAGGAAACTGAATGGAAACGCTTGAGAAAGTGGTTAAGTAAAGTGGTAAGTCTGTGGAGTCTGTGTGCTCTAAGACATGTGCCCACAGCAGGGCAAGTGAGTCTAGTCCAACTTTTTCCTCCGTTAGGCTGCTAAGCAGCATCGATGGTGCTGTGTCTTCCCCATGACTGTGTGGTCCAGTGGGTGTGGGCATGTGTGGGTGTGTGCACTGGGTGTGGGCCTGGGACAGAAGGGATGAAGGGGAGCAGAGAGTATGAGCACTGAGAAAGCAGGAGGGAGAGTGCAGGAGAGAAGGTCTCTGGGAGAGAGGCTTTCCTGCCTCCTGCCCACCCCCCACCCCCTGCTACCCGAGGAACCGGCCCTGGTCTGCCCTGCCTGATGTGTCTGCCTTACTACTAGAACCAATAAAGAACCTGCATGGACCTATGAACTTGGCGCTTGCCCAATAACTGGCTTCAAGTGCTGGTTACATTGTATCTACCAACTGGACTACAACTGCTGGTAGCCAAGGATAAGCAGTTGGTCAGGGAACATGACGCCAGGCACAATAGAGAACGCAGGGAAGCAACCCCACAACTTCAATCCTCTTCAGCAAGGAACATTCTCGAATTCCTTAGTCTTTCTTGGCTCCCTGTGTTGTTTTGCTTTGCTTCCCAGCTGGAGGCCATGTTTTCCATCTAGAAACAGATCATGCTTCCCTCCTCTTAATTTCCCAAAGCCCCACCCCCACAGATGAGCACAAGGAACTGTTTGCCACACGCAGGAAGCACGTGATGACAGTAACAGCTAAGGCTTGGGCAGCCTTGCTACGTATTGTGCACTGTGCATAGCACCGCCCAGCGCGAGGCCTCATTTCATCCTCACAAAAGGACCCAGGTGAGGAAACAGACCTCCAGAGGTTGAACAACTTACTCAAAGTTACACAAACACTAAGTGGCAGACTCGAGATTAGAATCCCCGGCTTTGTGATTTCAGAACCTAATCTCTTAACCACCCTATTAAAGGGCCTCGCCATGGACTTCAGACATCACAGGCCAGCCTTTCATCAGACGGAGTTAACATTGTTTCCGAATTATTCCACGCAGGCAGGTCTTTCCTTCCTACCAGATTACAAACACTTGGAGGGTTTGTAATCTGGGCCAACAAATAAAAGCCACCCCTCCAGTGCCTCGCATATAAAGAACAGTTCCCTCCTTCTCTTCTGTACCCCCATCATGTTTATGTCAATAAGGAAACGGTTCCAAACCCCAAAGTGGAAATTAATGGACTTATCTAAAGGGAGACCTGGTCCTTGAACCTTGCCCCAGAGAATAAAGGGGAACTGTAGTTTCAGCACTGGTTTGGGAGGTGCAGTTGCAGAGGTACAGGGCAAGAGTTACCCTTAGTTCTGTGGCTGAGGATCCCGGGGCTGGTATTAATGTCAGCCTAAGAATATTAACAAGAACACCCATCTTCGGAGCCCCACATATGTGCCAGGCACCAAAATTACAGTATCTCTTGAGCCCACGTAACAAACTTATAAGACAAGTACGATACTGTCATTGCTGTATAAGGAAATCAAGCCCTTGTCCTATAGGTTCATGGCTGCTAAACAGGAGGGATGGAATTCAACCCAGGGGATCTGATTCCAAAACCAGAGGGAAGGGGAGGACCCCTCAAACCTACTTAAGAAACAGCACCTGTCACCTAAGTTCAAATACTCCAACATCTAAGATTCCTCCCAATGCTAAGGTGCTGTGATTTTGTTAGGTGGTCAACACTCAACTAGAGATAGAAGAACTTAACCGCAGCAAAGATCAAACAGAGGACATACTGGATAACCACCAGCACTAAAATACAGTCGGTATCACGAAGCATGGCAGGAATTCCCAACAGAGGGCACAGAGGGGAACTGTAGCAGAAAGCAGACGATGTAGCCTCCAAAGAGAGGCTGTCAGTGTGTCAGAGAGGGAGATGGCAACCCCAAGTTCATCGGAAAGAGGCAGGAAGGGTAACAATGGTTTAGTGCAACTCAGTGAACACGTATGCATCACTCCTTTCCCATTTTCGTCATTCAACAACTATTCAACAAATTTATTCATTCAACCAATCAATGCGGGTGATTCATTGTGTGCCAGGCACTGTTCTTGGAACAAATGAGAGAGAGTGGCGGGCACACAGGGAAAGCCCAGCTTTCGGGGTAACACTCGTGGAGAAGGCTTATAAGCGAGACATTTCATTGTGGAGTGACACGGAGGTATGTCAATCATGGTCCCTACATCCGAATCACTCAAAGCTGGGCCATGGATACTAAACACACAGTGAGCTCCCCGGCAATCCAATGCTTAGGGAGGATCTAGAGGAAGATAAAGTAGGAAGCCAAGGTTATGGTCTGTTAGTAGGAGATGCGAAATATTTGGAGGCAGGGAGAGAACTAGTCCAAGCGAATTATCTATCGCTCTTTATTTAAAAAATTAAACTTTTGTTTCCCTTGGAAATGCAATCTTACTGCTACCACTTCTCAAGTAAGAGAGCCATCTCTGCGAGGAATAGTTGTAGAGGCTGTTCTCGTTTCAGCTGGACCAACCTACATGGGCTCTACCAACGAGGGCGGCGAGAAAGAGAGAGTACTCAGAGTCCACTTGGACACCAGCACTGACCGTTTGCAACGGGCAGCAAGATAAAACCATTAGAACGATCAAGGACAGAAGGGACCTTGAAGATGATCCAGGCTGATTCCCTCATTTTACAAATAAAGAGGACAAGGCCTCAGGCCACAAAGTGGTTCGGCGGGTCAGTAGCACTTGTGGACTCAGATCCAGTGAGTTTCCTAGCAGCACCTCCCCCACTGGAGAGAAGAGGGTCCATGCATCCAGGAGGTGTGGGGGAGACGGGCCTCTCTGAGGTCTCCCCAGTTCAGGTCCTGGACAACATCATCAGCCCCTCACCTGCCTCTCTCCCTGCCTCCCTTTCATGCTAGCAGCCACCCCAACTCGGGCTGCAGAATACAGGGATCTCACCTGCCAGGTGTCTAAAGATCAGACCTCATCTGATCCTGGGTCTCCCCGGCAAGATGCAGCTCAGAAAGGCTGGCCCAGAGCTGGCACAGGCTTTCCCAGGGCTGCCTGGTTCTGTCTAGAACTCTGAAGTGCCGCCCTGGAGGATCCAAAACCTGTCTCGGGTTCTCAAATCAAGCAGAGGCAAAGGGCACCAGGCCACAGCCAATGGCAAAAGCCCTCTTGGGTGGTTCTCCTGGCTGCAGTGCACCAGCACCAGCACCACCCAGGGCCGCCATGGGAACCCTGAAGCCCAGCCCGGGTTTCGCTGGGTCAGAGGAGCTCCCAGTCTTAATGTCCTCAGAGGCACAGATCTGGGATGAGGAAATCCTCAGGGGTCACGTTGGAACGAAGGGTCTCTGGGGGGGAGGTGGGGACTGAAGAAGGCCACCACCACCAGAGGTGGGGTAAGAAGAAGGACTCTTGTTTTGCTGGAGGCCGCACCTTGCTCTGGGAAGAGGAGCTCCTCAGAAACAACACTTGAGGACCTGGCGTGGGGCCAAGAGAGCATATAGCTCAGGGTTTTATTTCCCTTTCTTCAATGGAGGCAGGCAAGGAAAGGAATTCTTTGGCTGAGTAACACAATACTTGTAGGTCCAGCCCACCAGGCTTGGCCCTGGGAAGAGCAAACAAGCCGCCTGCCCTGTCCCAACAGGTTTGTGGACAATGGTCGCCAGCTGTCACTCACCCGGTGGAGGTGCAGATGCACAGATGGGGAGGGAAGCCGATGTTCAGGAAGGAGGGATGTTGGAAAGAACTGAAGTCCAGCCTCAACCCCCAGAGAAAGATCAGGGCCTGCGACCTGATGCCATCAAAGCCATCTGCTGTAACTCTGTAAGCTCCCACCCCATAAATCCCAGGTCTACTTTCCTCACTGCCCCAGGCCCCAGAACCTGGCTTTGAGTCCAGGGTTGCTTCCTCATAAGCTGAGAGACATGCAGGCCCAGACAGAGGCCTCCCTACCGATATACATATGTATGTTCCGGATGCACAGTGTGACCCCAAAGGTCGGCCACAGAGGTGAAAGGGAACAGCCACCCATGCTCATGCGATCCTCTGCCACCACAAAGCACATTCTGCAGACATTCCTATTCTCCTAACAACCTTCCATGTTAAGCGATACCATCTCCCCGTTCTGCAGATCCAGAACGCTGAGGCTCCGAGAGGTCGCCACTGGTACAGCCACGTCAGCCACACACCTCTTCTGCCACCCCGTCCTGCACACACTCCAGGCTAACCTCTCGACACCTCACATGCCTCTGATGCTGTGGGCCTGGCAGTACTGGGTCACCTCAGTACTGGTGACCCACAGCCTGGGTTGTGCCCGACTCCCAGTGTATAATCCTGGCTTCTCCAAACAGGCAGGGGAGTCACTGATGATTCTCACCCGACAGCCGGGGGGGTGTGGGAGGGGGGAAGAGGGAGGACAGGGATGGGCACAGAGCTCTCCTGACCCCTGACCTGAGGCAGCCAGGCTGGGTCACAGGGCAGGAGAGCTCGCCTGCCCAGCCAGCAGGTGCCCGCACCTCTCCTGCCACCCCGCCCTGCACACACTCCAGGCCGCTGCCCTCTGCCGCTGTTTGTTTTGCTGAGAGTTTCCGTTGGCTCGCGTGTGGGTGTTTGTTGTATTTCTCCTGCAGATGGCAGACAGCGTGCCCTCCCCACCGTCACCCCACCTGAGGGCTGCGCGGAAAGCAGACGCTGCAGGCAGAACAAAAGCTTCAGCTTAGCAGGTGAGCAGTGCCGTCTGCCAGTATCTTTCATCCAATCCGAGTGAGACAATGTCTTTACAAAATTCTTTCCAGCTCCCCCAAATCATCTGGGGCAATGCCTGACTTCCGTTCGACAGAGCCCCCCAAATTTAGCCCCCCCTCAAAGAGACATCTCTTCTGCTAAAGGAGCAAAGGACGCAGTTCCAAAGAGCGATTTGGTTTGGTTTCTTCTCCCATTTTCAGCTATCGTGCGCACCCCATACTCACAGAAGCTTCCAGAAACAGGAGGGTGGCTGTCTGTAACTCACACTCCAGAGCACAGAATCCCTCTCAGCAGAAGGGCCCACAGCGACCCTCAGCTTTTCTCTGCCCCAGAGGCCCCTGGATGAGGCCAAGTGCTGCTGTGTGGGCCAGGGCAGGAAGGAGGGAGCCCTGGGCAAAGGTGGAGGGGCTCGGCTCTTCAGGCCAGGGTCATTCTTCATCCTCCATGCTCCCGCCTGGCCCCAAGAGCTGTGCTCAACTTAGGGCTGGTGCCTCCCTCTCTGGAAAGACGAGACCCTGATCCCATTTGGTGATCTCCGTCAGCAAATCATCTCCAAGGCCAAGGACCCTCTCATTCTGCTCTCACGCTCTGGTGAGCTCTGTAGAGCCTCCTGGTCTCCTGAGAGGAAGAACCGAAGGCTACCATGCTGGACTCTGCTGAGCAACACTTTACACCACCTGGAAGCAGGACCTCAGCAATGACCCTGTCAGCAATGACCCTGTCAGCAATGACCCTGTTGGCAATGACCTAAAGCAGCTAAAGATGCTCAGGGGAGGAGATGAAGGCACATGCCAGGACCCCTCACAGAACCATCAAAAGGAAGGCACAGATGCCAACGCCAGGTCTCAGATTCCCTAGAGATGTCTGGGGGTCACCTCGCCCCCCTGAATGTGTGCAGGCCAAATTCTGCCTCAGAAACATGGGCCTGGTGTGCAGATGCTACTCTGTTCAGTCCCCAGGGACACGCTGTCCCCAGCACAGCACCAGCCAGCACCCACTGCTTTCCAGCACAATCTCCTTTGCTTCTGCAGCCCTGCTGGGCATGCCTGCTCTGGCCTCCCCAGACCTTGAAGGCCCCATTCTGCAAAGCCTCCCCCTGGTCCCTCCCCAGGTGAGGTCAAGCCCTCTCTCTAGCACTTCTTTCAGCCCTCACCATCAGCTATTTCAGCTATCTGGGGACATCTTATCTGGAAACTCCTGAGCTACAGACGTATCTTATTCATCTCGTTCTCCATGAGCGCCCGCAGCTCCCACACCCAGCACCACACACCAGCAGACATTAAACATTTTCTGGATCAATAAATCCAGGCTAATAACCCCTGTGCCCTTCTGATTGGCCACTAAAAGACCCTGACTAATGGGTGAGGGCAAAGAAAACCAAAACATGCCCCCGTTTCTCCTTGTTGACCCAACTAGCATGCTAAGTCTCCAAAGACAGAGTGCAGGAGACACATGAGGCAATATGGCAGCTGGACAAGGCAATATGGTAGACGGAGGGCCCTCCCCATCCTCACAGGACATTGCCCTGAATTTCCAGCCATACTCACCTGGTGGCCCTTCTAGTCACCCCAACTCCCCATCGAAGCCTCTCGTTGGCACGTTAAAAACTTTGATATCATTTATTTCTGCTAATATGAAAGACTCATATTAGCAGAAATAAGTCAAAAAGAAAAAGAGAAGCACAGGATGGTCTCACTTATATGATGGATATGGGGAAAAACAAACAAATATGAAAGAAAACAACCAATGGGACTGAACCATGGAGCGAGAGAGGAGGAGGGGGAAGAAGGCAGGGGAGGTGAAGAG
>PVHY01019039.1:0-12510 GCA_004024945.1 Uropsilus gracilis
AAATAGGAGATAGGCGAATTGATTGGTTCATCCAGTCATCCATTCACACAAGGATTTGACTACCCAGACTCTGGAAGCTATGGCGTCCATGCTCTGCCTGACTGAAAGCTGGGAGAGTCAAGGTCATAGATTCCAATCTGAGTGTAGAACACCCAGGTTCCAGCTCCAAACAGATAGTGAATTATCCCTTCCTCCATCTCTTGTTCCTTTTTACTTGAGTTCTGTTAGTTTCCTCTTTTTCTTCTTCCTGCTCTGTCACCACCACACATCTGCTGTCTCTTCCTGTCTTCCCTCAGTTCTTCTATTTCTGCTTTGATCTCTTTCTTCATAATTGTGAATTTTCTCTCTTCTCAGTGGATTTTCTTTTTTAATAGGAAGGCATTTACTAAACGTGCAGGAATCAAATTCTCTCTATATATCTAGTCACTGCAATATATACTTTAAGTATCTTATAATTTCATAAGCCAAATTATATTCAATAAAGCTGAAATTAATAAAAAGAATTACATTTATTTACATTTAACTTTAAATTTATCAACTGAAATTGTATATACTCTTAACTTACACACAGAATATGGCTCCCCAGAGATATTGGTGTCCTGATCTCTGAAACCTATATATTAGATTACATGACAGAGGAGGATCAAGGCTGTAGATGGGATTAAAGCTGCTAATCATGTGGCTTTAAAATAGATGAGGGGCTCCTGAATTAGCCAGGCAGGCACATTGTGATCATAGTGTCTCTTCAAGTGGAAAAGGCAGGTCAGAGTGAAGGACTCAATCCAAAAATCTTCTGATTTTGAAGCTATAGGAGAGGGACCTTGAATCAAGTAATGCAGGTGGCTTCTAAGACTGGAAAAGATAGATTTCTGCAGAAGAGAATGCAGACCTGCTCACATCTTTATTTTATTTTATTTTTAAAAATATATTTAAAAATTTTATTTATATATAAATTTCACATCTTTGTAATCCCAGGGATTCACCCCCCACCCTCCCCACCATCCCTCCCTTCCCCCCCCTGCCCCAAGTTGTGTGCTTCAGTTTGGTGGTTAGCTTGTTTTCACTTTTCCTCATGACTTTTGTTTATTTTTTCCCTATATCCCATATATTAGTGAAACCATTTGGTTTCTGTCTTTTCCTTTTTGACTTGTTTCTGCTAATATGATTTCTTCTAAGTACATCCATGTTATCATAAAATCATCAAATTTGTCATTTTTAATTAATGAGTAATATTCCATTATGTATATAGACCACATTTTTTTCATCCAGTCATCTGTTTTGGGGCACTTAGGTTGCTTCCAGGTCCTTGCAATTATAAATAGTGCTGCAGTAAACATCCGAGCACAGGTGTCCCTTTGTACCCACATTGAGGTCTCTTTTGGGTAGATTCCCAAGAGAGCAATTGCTGGGTCAAAATGGTAGTTCCATTTTCATTAATTTGAGGGTCCTCCACACAGATTTCCATAGTGGTTGGACCAGTTTACATTCCCACCAGCAGTGTAAGAGTGTTCCTTTCATACTCTGGTTTTTCTTCAGATGGTATAAATCTTTCGCCTTTTACATCTTGATTTTAACTCAACAAGACCCATGCTGATTTTCTAGGTTTTAGAACCCCAAGATAATTCGTTTGCATTATCTTAAGCTACAGAGGATTTTGTTACAGCTGCCATAGGAAACTAATTTGTAATTACTGCAAGTGTTTTTTCTTCATGTGGATTCAAGTTACTGTCTAGTGTCTCTCAGAATTTATTTAGTGGAAGATGTACCAGTGATGAGTTCTCTTGGCACCACCATGGCCCCTCCTCGGGGTTTCCCCCTCTGTTTCTGCATAGTAAACTGCCATTACACGGAGTGTCCTTTGTTTTGAATTAGTTTCTCTTACAATTTCTTTTTGTCTGTTGGAAGTTTGAATGTGAAGTGTCTAGGTGTGGACTTGTTTCGATTTATCCTACTTATTCTCTGTTGAGCTTTCTTTAATAGTTTAGATACAGGTGTTTTATCAGCTATGTCTTTTGCAGGTATTTTTGCTTAGTCCATGACTGGCTTGCCTTTTCATTTTCTTAATAGTATTTTCAAAGAGCTGAAGTGATTAGTTTTGATGGCATCAGTTTCTTCCTGTAGTTTGTGAGAAATCTTGACCTAAGTCAAGCTTACCTTTAGATTCTCCCAGCTCCTAGTATTCCGACCGAATACTCAGTGCCTCAGAAGGCAATATTATTTGGAGATAGGGTCTTCGGAGAGGTGACCTGCTTAAAATGGGACGATTAAGTTGGGTATGATCTAGTGCAGCTGGTGTGTTTAACAAAAGAAGAAACTTGAGGACACATACAGACACACAGGAAAAATGCCCTGTGACCCTAAGCCAGAAATTGAAATGTTGCATCTAAAGCCAAGGAATGCCCCCAACAGCCAGCAAAATGCCAGAAGGGAGACTGCCTAGATTCTTCCTTAATCCTCAGAAGAAATCAGCACTGCCAACAGCTCCCTTTCAGGCTTCTATTCCTGAGACCTGTGAGACAGTGACTTTATGTTAAGGGATCTCTTCAGTTTGTGGTGCTTTGTTGAGGCAGCCCTAGCAAACTCAAACACACTACTGAGCTTTTGTGTAAGGCAGTGGCACGTCTGTATGATCAGTTCATTGGGGAGTGGCGGAGAGTTGTCAATAGATCTTTTTTTTTAAAATTCATTCTTTGTCTTATAACATCTGTAAATGGTTGTTGGAATGCCTCCCCCTCCATACGCCCCCTCCGTTCACTCAGAGTCCTCTCTCCTTATTGTTTGTTGATCTATGTTAAGTCCATTGGTTGCTTTCTTTCTTGTGGCAGTGTCTTTTAACTGGGTGAGGGACTATGTTCTTGGAATACGACAAACCATACTGGTAGGTTTTCAGTCTTTGCATCGGCCAGTCAGTCCATGCTTATTTGAAGTTTATCAGTGTCTTCTCATTGTTGACTGTCTTCTCTGATTCATTCACTGTGCCATTTTGCTGCTGCTTCACCTTACAGTTATGGCCTCTGGCTTAGAGGGCCTTGCTTCCAGCCATTGTCAGTTAAGAAGTTTCTAGATGCCAGACTTGGGAAACTGAGGCTCAGAGTCGCTTGAGTCTGCAAGTTCGAGACTACCCCAGGCAACGTAGTGAGACCTTGTCTCAAAAAATAGCTGGGTGTGGTGGCATACACCTGTAATCCCAGCCTTGGGAGGCTAGGGATCACTTGAACCCATAGTTTCTGGACTACCCTAGGCAACACAGTGAGACCTAGTCTCTAAAAAATTAAGAAGTTTCTTGACGGGGACAGGCACCTATCTGTGAAAGGCCATTGCAGATCATCTCCTCTCCCTCAGTTTGCAGCTTTGCTGTGAGGCTGATGCTCCGACTCTGTGGCCTTCCTCGCCTGTGGAATGGGAAGGGGCTGTCTTGCTTTCTTAGATGGTATACCAGAAATGGGATTTTGGCTCATCCACTCCCAGTGAGCATGTAGATGTGATTCTCTGATAGGTCATCACCTTACTTGTTTTTCCAGTCTTGTATACAATGGCTCTTTCAATGTTCCTTCTCTTGAGTCCTATTCAGATGTGTGGGCTGGACATTTACCTGGTCCCTCACCCATTCTATGTCAGTGTTTGTATTATTTGTGCTCTTCTTCCTTCTGAGGACTAAGTGGAGTGAGAGTGAAACAGAAGGGGCATCCTGAACACCCCCCTCCCCCATGTACTGGCACCTCCCATTGCAGGGGTGGGGCTCAGATGACTGTGCATGCACAAACCTCACCCCCCTGGGATGGGAGCTTAGCTGGGATGTGGTGAGATTCCCAGGGATGACAGACAACTGCAGCTTTCAGTTGCCCACTGGTGGGCGGGGCCAAGGCCCCACCTGACCCCCACACCTGTTCAGGGGTCATGCCTGGAGGTCTGCACCATCTGTCTGTGGATCTTGATGATGCTTGCAAAAGCAAGGTTATTGGGAGACATTCTGCCTTGTTTTTGGTAAACAGAAGAGAATCTCATCTATGTGTAAACAAATTTAGTTGAGCTAAGAAGCATAAACATTTGGCATCTGTCTCACTATAACTTAGTGTATTGAAAATTTAACATTTGGCCCAGAAACTGCTCTTTGCTGAGTCATCATCATTTGTTCCATTTTAAGGAGATTTGCTGCTTCTACACAAGTAGCATTGAAATAGGTTTTGGAACTAGAATTAGAAATAGAAGCAGCAAAGTGCTGAGCTGGGTATTTAGTAACTGAGGGCACAATGAGGTTGGCATTAGTTTTTTATCCAAGGACACTGGTCCTGTGTGTCAGTAGTGCTGGGATGCACTCTCCATTCCATCAGTCTTCTTGAAAAGGTAAGAAAGTCATGACCTGGAAGTTATGAAGGATTCACTGTGTGCCCAGCATTGTCAGGGAGGTAGATGCCTGTGAGGTGAAGGGTCAGTGCTGAAGAAATCTCCCCGGGCCTTCCCCGTGCACCCTCTTGCCTCTCATGGCAATCTCAGGGCATCAGTGTCCATGCTGAAATCCTCAGAGAGGCACTGGAAGCTGATGTGTCTTTAAAGGAGGTGCTGTATACCTCCACAAGAAAGCAGGGTCTGTGGGTAAGGATGACAGGTCTTACTTTGTGAGTGAAAGAGAAATGCAGATTGTGATCATGATATTCCAGTGAGGAGAGAAGTCAGAAACCAAGCCCTGTTATTTATGGGATAATATTCTGTCATTTAATAACAATTTTTTTCATGATTTCAGGGTGAAGTGCATCATCTAAGATGCAGTTTAGAATTAGATGTTGTGTTAGATTGCTGGCTCCACTGTTCACTAGGGTGTGGCCATGGGAAAAATGCCAAACCTCTCTGACAAGATGGAGATAGAATGAAGGGACATTTCCACAAGTCCCCCAGCCTGCTGGTTTAGTTTTGAACCATGTGGCCATGGACTAGGGTTTATGTGAGTTCGCAACCTTCCTGCACCTACCTCTTGTCCTGCTGTGACCACCTCGGAGTCCACCCATCCCAGGTGGCTTTGAAACAGGTGGGCCACCTGCCCCTCACTGGACTTGATGAAACTGAGCCCATTAATGCGTGAAACTCCTAGGATTTCAGGTTTTACTGTTACAGCGATATTAACAATCTGGACACGTAACCTACCCAAAGAGCTGTTAGAAGCAATAATTAAGATGATGCATGAAATCACCTAATGTGTGCCAGATGCATGTCTACTCCATCTGCATGTGCATATTTATGCTTGGAGCTGCTCTACCCACCAGGCCATCCCACCCTCCCTGTATTGGAATGACTCTCTGGGCTCACATGTTCTTCAGAATGTGGCTAAGGAAGCACCTTTCCTGGTCTCCTTCACCTATACCTGATGTTCCCTTCTTAAGTCTGGTAGCAGAGTAGTTACTCCTCTGCCAACAGAACTGTAGCCTGCAGCATCCACATATCCTGGATAAAGGGTCTCACTCTGGGGAAGAGTCTGCTATAAACTCCACCCCTGTCCAGGAAGGTAGCTCCCTGCCCTCCACTGCCCCATCAGCAGATGCCTTCTCTCCCAACAGAGTTGTGGTCTCTCCCTTTTGTAGTAGTTGTTTACCTCATGGGTGGGTCTGCCATACCATTCATCACCGCGAGTAGCAATTCCTCTTCTGCCTGTTTCAGAACTTCTGCATCTGTCACCCCACCACTGTGAGCTCCTGAGAATGCACGGTGACATCTTGTGTTGCCTCCTGTGCCAGAGCAATGCCTCTTCCATAGCAGGTGGGCAACAGAGATTTATAGGCTAAATCAACACCCACCGGACTTGGGAAAAGTGGGTGTGTCCTTTTTGAAAAATATGCAGGAGTGCAGATGTGCTTATTTTCTAGGACTACCAAAACAAAACACCATGGACAGGGTGGCTTAAACAGTAGGAATCTATTTTCTCACACTTCTGGAAGCTGTCAGTCCATGAGAAAGGTGTGGCAGGGTTGGTTTCTCTTGAGGCTCCTTTCCTCATCATGCAGAGTCCTGCTCACTGTCTCACGTGGTCTCTCCTCTGTGCATGCTTGGGACTTATATCTCTCTGTTCACATTTCTTCAGGGTTCCCTTTAAGGGCCCATCAGCTAATCTCATTTTATTTCACCCCTTTAAAAACCTTATCTCTAATCTGAGGTTACAATCTGAGGTAGTGGGGAATTAGGTCTTTGCACCAGGAATTTTGGGGAGTACAATTCAGCGCATAACCTCCCTCCTCTGGAGCCCACCTTGAATTGACTCCATCAGACCAGAGGACCTTCCTTCTTAAGGCAAAGTGTCTTATAAGAAGAATAATCAAGACAGTATAAAGTAACACTGTGACTGGTATGAGTGAGAGTGGTCAATGCCTGCTCTCTGCTCATTGCTCTGTGGCGCAGCCAGGATTTTAGGAAATGAACTGCATTGCTTGCCTGCCTCCCTGCCTCAGCCAGTTGCCACAAGTGCTCTCTGGGGGAGTGTGTCCCGATTTTATCTATATAAAATTGCAAGCATCTCTATATTGCTCTCCATGGTGATAGTCATCTCAGGTGTTTCAGTTAACTGACTTGTTTAATCTTCAGAATAATGCCATAGATAGGTAATAAGCTTCA
The DNA here is from genome assembly GCA_004024945.1 of Uropsilus gracilis. NCBI lineage: Eukaryota > Metazoa > Chordata > Mammalia > Eulipotyphla > Talpidae > Uropsilus > Uropsilus gracilis. The sequence goes on from PVHY01019039.1 coordinate 6,598, forward strand.
TCATCCACTCCTGGTGGTTACCAACAAGAGAGGAAGTGAGGATCTCTGAGGCCTTGGGGGTCCACCTGCCCCATCCAGCTGCCACTCCAGACAGAGGTTAAGTAGTTGGGTGAAAAGCATGCCACTGAGAAAGGACAGGGCAGGGTTGAACCTGGGTCTTTCTGTAGACACTCTCCTCTGAACTGCCTTCTCCTTTCCTCCCTTCCCCCACTCCAACCTGATCCTCTCATCGTCCTCTCCTGTTCTAGAGACCCTAGGGCCCCACATCTACCTCTTTTTTGTCTCTTATGCTCCTGCTGTGTCCTGGACCCCTGGATGCAATGGTGAGGGCTCCTGGGCCCTTCACAAGAACCTGCTCTGTTCACAAAGTCAGTGGAGCCGTAACTGCAGCTGGGGTTCTTTGCCTGGAGTCCTCCTATCACTAGGGCATGTGCTCTGATCCCTCTTAAACTGGGCTGACATAGTCAAAACTGTCATCATTGGCATCAAAACATTGTGGCTGCAGCTCTTCTTTTATTGTAAACTATTGACCTTATTACGTAGCCTATTTAAGGAAAGACTGTATTGAGGTTGAGATTATTAGAGAGAAACAAGGAACAGTTTTTAATAACCTTTTGTTGTGACAGAATATAGTTTAATAATTTTGTCCTTTTTAGGTTGTGCAGCTTGGTGGCATTAAGTGCGCAGTGCTGTACTAGCATGGCCACCATCCGAGTTTAGATTGTCTCCTTTCTTCCCAGCTGAAGCTGTTCCTAAGAACACCAGCCCCTGGTCTCCTCTACCCCTGGCTCTGGCAGCCCCTCCTCTGTTTCTTGTCACCGGGAATTTGCCTATCCTGGTACCTGGGTACTTCAAGTAAGAGGACTCAGACACCCTCTGTTCCTCGTGTCTGGTCATTAACTCAGTGTGGGTTTCCTGGCTTCTTTTGAAGCTGTGACTCCAACATGGGCAGTATTAAAATTTAGGTGTTGCTGCCATTAGATGTGTCTGAAAAACACAGAGGTAAAAGATGGTCTAAACAGGATAAAGGTACTTCCTTCTTTTACTTTGTTGCAAATCCATGGTGGAGAAGAGAAAATGAAGCACTAAGAGGGTGTGTGAGGGGAAATTGAAGCCTCTGGTTTTCAGGAGGGGAAGGAAAAAAAAAGAAAAGATAAAAAGAGAGGAGCAGAGACTGGGATAGACAGACACAGACTTTTGGGAAGGGAGAGACACAGGAATGACAGGCTGGTAATGGTAAAGAGTAGCCTGAGTGACCAGGCTGGGCGGAAGTCCCCTAGAAGATGAGCTGCAGTTGGCAAGGAGCCATGGTGGCAGAGTGAGTGGCTGGCTGAAGAGTGGCTGGTATAAAGAGTGTGGTGCTGCAGCAAGGTGAAATGGAAAGCTGGTACCTGGAGATAGCCAGGGATTTGGGGAGCTGATTTTGCATCAGTATTTGTTGAAGAAGTTTGAAGAGCCGTGGAGAAGCTGGAGTTTGGAATGCTGGAGAGAGAAGTAAAGAAAAGACACTGGAGAAGAACTGGACTTTGCAGAATGCCTGCCTCAGGTTTGGAGGGGAAAAGGGGCACCATCATGGGCATGTGTCTTTGGGACCTTTGGGACTAAAAATGGTGACTGGAGTAAGATAACTGGCCACTTTTGGCTTTAAGGACTTTGTTTTTTTGTTAATTTTCCTTGTAAATAAACCCTGTTGTTAAGTTGCATCTGACTGGCAACTGCTATGCGCTGGTGATAAGAACCTGAAATAATCTGGGTAGTAGGAGCTGCATTTTAAAAGTGCCACTTTTTTTCTTTTAGCTTGTTGGTTGGAGGCGTCTGCCCCATCTTTTTTTTTTTTTTTTTTTTTTTGAGACTAGGTCTCACTATTTTTGCCCATAGAACCTCAGGCTCTCGTTGCCCGGGGTACCACAGACTCAAGCAATCCCCAGCCTCAGCTTCCCTGGTAGCTGGGATTACAGGCATGCGCCACCACGCCCAGCTGTTTTTTTGGAACTAGGTCTTGCTCTGGGCCCCAGGCGGGACTCGAACCGTGATCCCTAGCCCCGGCCGCTTCATAGGCTGAAGCCTACAGGCACAAGCCACCGTTCCCGGCCTTGCCCCATCTTGACCCAATTTTACTTCCATATTGTAGTGTGTGTCAGAATTTGTTCCATTTTAAGGGTGAGTAGTACTCCATGGCATGTCTTGAAGGTATAATGCATGTGGTGGCTATAGTTAACTCTGCTGTGTGGTATGATTGAAACCTAGTAAAAGAGTAGATCCTTAACGTTTTTATCACAGAGAAAAAAAAAACCACTTCCCCTTTTTCTGGTGTCTATATGAGAAAATGGATGTTGTATGATTGTGGTAATAACTTCATAGTCACCCTCGTTACCGCTTGCTGCAGCCATAGAGCTTGTGCATATGCTGTTCTGCTGCCCCCCTTTCCCTGAAACACCTACGAAGCCTAATTTCCTAGAAAACCTGACTTTGTGATTACTTATGTATCCTTTGTGCTCTTAAGGACCACGCCACCTTTCATGACATTAGTGACCATAGCTTTGTGATCACTTAATTACTATCTCCTCCTCTGGACTGTAAGTGACAAAGGCATTTGTCTATAAGGACTATAAGGACAAAGGTGTATGTCTTCATTATTCTTTTCATTCAATTTCTGATACCCATGGAGTATGTATTACTTAACAGGTTACTTAAGAAATTTAAAAAATATTTGAGTCTATTCATGAATGTACTGGTATAGATATAAATAACAATTTCTTCAGAAGGTGGTCCATTTATTAGGAAAGGTTATCAAGTATTTGACTATGAAGATGACAAGCCACCTTATGCACAAATGCTTGTCTTTCTGTACTACAGAGATTGCTGAGGACAAGATGAGATGATGTCCTATTGACTTTTTTTTCTTCCTCCTCCCCCTCTGCCTCTCCCTCCATTGACTCTTTAGCTCAAAGGTGAACCAAGGGGAGACCTTGGTTTTAAAGGGAATCTGAGATAGTTGATCTGTGAAAAGCGTTCACAAGAGAGAATGTCAATTGACAGGGTTTAAGATTGATCAGTCTTTTCAAAGTGCAAACTCATGAATTATTTACACTCACATCTTTTCCTACTTTTGAGTCTGAACACAACTGCAGAGTGATTTCCCCATGCTGCTCACGCTGGCTGTGTGGCAGCAGCAAGCAACAGCAGCCGAGACACCCATTCTAGGACAGTGTATGCTGTGTCATCTTCTCAGTCCCTGTGTCTGATCCATCACGCCCCAAACATGAGCCTGCAAACCACACTGGTCTTGGCTTAGAAGACCATTTGTTATTTTCTTATAAGAATAAAGTGTCCTTAAAGAGTGACATTGGAAAAATGCCTTGGGGCATTGTATTACATTTTGATACTGTAATGTGTGTATATGTGATACTTTATATTCTCCTTATAAAAATGTGCTGTGCAGCATTAACACACAGCTAGGGTGATATATACCTCAGTTTACAGGCCTGTGTATCTGTGTGTGTGTGTGTGTGTGTGTGTGATAGCAAGGATAGTTAGAAGAAACAAGTAAAAAGTTGCCTACATTGAATCATGACCTAGAGTCAGAGCTAAGTAATTTTTTTTGTTTTTCACATAATAGTGTATTTGTAAGAAAAGTTTCACTGTATTTGTAATGAAAAGAATTTAAGAGCTTTTTAAGAGCTAAAACAACCTGTTTTGTGACTTTGGTAAATGGACTTAACACATGTGATGCATTCTATTTATAAAGTGGATACACTGAAGATGTTCTAGTTCCATCTTGGGGACTTTTAAAGTCGCCTGTGTCACCTGCCATACTAGCTTTCCCAGTTTCCTTTATTTTGGTCATGAGCTACTCACCATGGCCCTCCATACCTGAGGCTGCCCTCACTGAGCTACTGGTGTGAGTGCAGAGAGCAGGGACTGTTCTGTGGGAGAGGGTGAGCTTCCTCTGCCCTCTGCACAGTCTTTCATCTGCAGACACTGTCAGCTGGGAGTTCATCCCGGCACTGACTTCATTAACCTGTGTCCTGACCATTCATTAGGGTATCAGTTATAATACTTTGAATGTTACTCTACATTTCTTGAGAAAGAAAGTCAGTACCGTCCAGTTTCAATTAACTAATATCCTATGAGCACATTTCTGCCCCTTAATCTTTCATTTAAAGGCTAATGGGCAACATGGGGTTTCTAAGCAACTCATAAAATGAAGAAAAGGAATTTTGCCATTTATACCAGTCTTCAGTCACAACGTTTCTCTCCATGGTCGATAGCACAGGTCCAGTTGGCCACAGTCATGTGAGGACTCGGACTACCTTCGATGGACTGGCAATGCCAGAGAAGGCCAACCTTCTCTAGATCCCCTCTAACCTTGTGGGTTGATAAGAGCAAAACAGTCCTTACCTATAAAACACTTGAGTTCTTTACTCTCCTGACACGTAATTATTCTTCATTCATACAGAGTCCCCTATAAATTTTCAGTTTAGAAATTAACTTGCTCTTTAAATTTTTCTTCTTGTCACTGCCTGACTTCAGATCATTATATTATTTACTACTTTTATCAAAGAAAATGATAGCAAAGCAGCAGCAATAATGCTGGCACTATTTATATATGGTAAAGTTGCATACATAGTAATGTAATTAAACATAGGTTTTTCTTTTTTCTTTATGCTTTTGAGGTATTTTGGTATAAGTTCTTGTAATTCTCCAGCAAACAAAGTTAAAACATTAGCATGCATATGAACTAAAACACTGGTATGTGATTTCTTACTTGGGAAGTGTCTTTAAATATCACTTAGTGTGCTCGCCTCAGCAGCACATATACTAAAATTGGAATGATATAGAGAAGATTAGCATGGCCCCTGCGCAAGGATGACAAGCAAATTCATGACGTGTTCCATATTTTTAAAAAGAGAAAAAAATAAATAAATGTCACTTAGCTATCTAAACCCCTTTGGGTTGTAGACCAAATAGACAGAATGATGCTTTATAGGTACAGAGGGCTTAGTGCCTATACAAAGAATCTAGGGCAAGGTAAGTTTCCAGTGAGTAGTAGATTCAAGCCTTTCTAACCTAGCTGACTTTCTCCAAGGTAGCTTTTTACTAGAATTTCTGAACAAGGATGACTGAACTTGGTTTACTTTTTCCTCTAATGGAGTAAACCCTCTTTGCATAGTAATTTTTCTTCAGATGGGCTGATTTAGAATTCAGTTTCATTTGACAGGAGATAGGAGACATTTCACCAGTAAATCTATATGCAGAGGGTGGCAAGAGTAGCAGGGGGAGCAGGGGGGAACTTATAAAAACTCAAAGTCAAAGAGAAAATACCTTGTTAGCAAGACAGAGCAGACAGTGTGTGGACTTGGGAGTTTGATTGATGTTGCTCATAGGAAAAGGAAGATTAGACTGACTGTGCTCTTGAGGGCCATTCTGGTTTTAAATCTCTCCATGTTTGCAGCCATAATTTGTATTGTTATTTATAAATTAGTCAGTAAGAATATATAGCAATCTTCTATGCTAGGATAAGCAGATTTCTTGGGCAGGTTAAATTTTAACTCATAATTTATATTATAGAAAACAGAAAAGTTTCAAAATATACCAGAAAATTAAAACTTCTTTTAAACTTGTTAAATTGAAAGAAATAAATCTGAACTTTATTATAGGCAGCCATTCATTAGTCACCAAGAATACAATGAAGTCATGTTCTTACATTCAGCTCAACATCTTTCTTTTCATTATTTATAAATATTCATTTCCTGCCAGCAATATATAGAGCTTTGCCCAGATCATAAAAAATGAATACCCAATATACTTTACATTAAATAAGATGCAGTGTTTTTTGTTTTTTGTAACTCCTGTCATACAAGAGCACTTGGTCAATTATCATATTGCTTCCATAAGGCATATTAAATAGGA
>PVHY01019039.1:12610-28207 GCA_004024945.1 Uropsilus gracilis
CTTCCTTCCTTCCTTCCTTCCTTCCTTCCTTCCTTCCTTCCTTCCTTCCTTCCTTCCTTCCTTCTCCTCCTTCTCTTCCTCCTCCTCTTCTTCCCCTTCTTCTTCTTATTCCTCTTCCTTCTTCCTTTCTTCCTTCTTCCTTCTTCTTTCTTCCAGAGCAGTGGAGCTGAGCCTGAAGATGCAGTGGAGCTGTTGTGCCAGGACACAGTGGGACTGCTGATGGTGTGAGCTGTTTGCTAAGCCCAGTGAATTCTGGGGGGGGGATTGTTTGGGTGATTGCCATTTTCCTGATAGAGAGCCCCGATCAGCATTACTTCATCTCAGCAGAGCATGTTCTCTGTAGTCTCACTGACAGAGCTGAAATTTACAGGTGATATATATGTTACTGGTGAGATATTGAATATTTCCCCCTAAAATTACAGAAGAAATGTTAATAAGGGCTTAGAAAATCTAATAAATACATTTCTAGAATCTCTACTTCCTAAATTGAATGCTTACATTCTTCTTAAAATCCATGGGGCATTTATAAAAATCAACCACTTTTTCTGGTCACACTCACCAAAAAAAAAAAAAATCAAATACATTTGAACATTTCAGTGTCATACAAGTTACCTCTCTAATGAAAATATAATTGCAAATCAGTAATTACAAAAAGTTAAAAACAAGTTTGGTAATATCCCTATTAAATAACTCATAGGCTAGATGTAATTTCAAAATTACAAGAATGGAAATTCTACATTTAGAAATGTGCTTGTTAAAAAGTTAAAATATCTGAAAGGAGAAAAATATCAAAGAAAATGCATGAAGAATTGGAAATAAAAATCAAGCTGGAGTTAACTCTCCTGGAGGGAGGAGAAGGGCACGCTGACCACAGTGGGTTCTGGAATAAGGTTTTATTGTAATGTTGCTGAGAAAAAGATTGATTCCTGTTGAATCTGCATCTGTGTACCTTACATGTTCTTCTCATGCTGTGTGGGTTCTCTCTGGGGACTCTGGTTTCTTCTCCCACTCCAAAGCTCTGCATGTGAGATGCTCAGTTGTCCCGTTCAGAGTATAGGTATGTGCATCATGTACCCTGAAGTGGAAGTCTTGACCCTGAACTGCTGGGTTGGGTTCCAGTAGAGGTGACCATGACCTGAAATAAACAGGCTGGGAAATTTAATATTAGAAGTGTGTTGGGTCTTTATTAACAAGTCTGGTGGTGTTTCTGTGGCTAGAAGCATGCTGTAGGAACTCAACTCTTATCAGCCTCAGGTCAAATTGTTTTTCCTCTATGTTGATTTGCTTAGTCCAGTTTCTAAGAACCCACCTGTGATGTTGGATAAAGATTTCATGTATGTACCAACTCCTGAGAGGAACACAATTCATCTTTGGTTGCTTTTATGTATAGTCTGCACTGCATCTATGATTCATATCCACATTCACTAACTTAATTTTGTTGTTGTTGTTAATTTTTTACTTTTTTTATGATTGATTGCACATACACACGTGTATTTATTTTTACATTGTTGTCTACCCCAAGATTCTCCCATCACCTTGTCACCCGTGAACCATCATCGTAATCTCTTGCACCCAGCCCTCTCCTGATTTTATCTCCTAGTCCTCTTGCTTATGCTTCAGTTCTACTGACAAGTTTAAATTTTCCTTGTCCATGGATCAAAACATGTAAAAAAAGGTACAAGGACAACACCCTCACACCCTGTATAAAAATTAACTCAAAATGGATAAAGGACCTGAAAGTGAGACCTACAGCCATAAAATACATAGAAGAAAACCTGGGCAAAACCCTTCAAGAATTTCACCTCAGAAATCCATTTCAGGAAACAACTATGGCCGGCAAAAAAAATGAAGGAAAGCATAAACAGCTGGGACTGTATCAAACTAAAAAGTTTCTGTACAGCAAAAGAGATAATAAACAAAACAAAAAGAAACCCAACCGAGTGGGAGAAAATTTTTGCCCTCCAGACAAGTGACAAGGGTCTGGTAACAAAGATCCACAAAGAGTTCCTACAGTTCAACAAAAACAAAGCAAAAAACCCAGTCAAAAAATGGGGAGAAGAACTAACAAGGCTTATAGGCATATGAAAGAATGCTCCACATCACTAATAATCAGGGAAATGCAAATTAAAACCACACTGAGATACCAGACAACAAGTGTTGGCGTGGATGTAGAGAAAAAGGAACTTTCTTACACTGCTAGTGGGAGTGAAAACTGGTCCAGCCACTATGGAAGACTGTGTGGAGGACCCTCAAACAATTGAAGGTGGACTTACCATTTGACCCAGCCATCCCACTACTGGGAATCTACCCAGAGGACATGAAAACATTAATTCAAAATGACACCTGTATGCGCATGTTCATTGCAGCTCTGTTTACAATTGCCAAGATTTGGAAACAAAACAAATGCCCCAAAACAAATGATTGGATAAAAAAAATGTGGTACATATACACGATGGATACTACGCATCAGTCAAGGAGGACAAACACATGTCATTCGCAGCAACATGGATGGAGCTAGAAAGACTCATATTAGTAGAAATAAGCCAAAAAGAAAAAGAAATACAGGATGGTCTCACTTACATGATGGGTATAGGGAAAAACAAACAAACGAATAAGAAAAAATAAAAACAACCGATGGGACTGAACAATGGAGTGAGAGAGGAGGAGAGGGAAGAAGGCGGGGGAGGTGAAGAGCACAAAAGATCAGGATGGTTAAAGGTGTCAGTGAGGTGGGAAAGCCCTGGGGAACACAATAATGCAATGATGTAATATAAATACAAATACACATATATGTGCAAATTAAAAAATTAAATTAAATTAAAAAAAAATCTGAGCACAGGAGTCCCTTTGTATAAGCATTAAGGTCTCCTTTGGGTAGATTCCCAAGAGAGCAATTGCTGGGTCATATGGTAGTTCCATTTCATTAATTTGATGGCCTGCCACAAAAATGGGCAACAAGTGCTGGTGAGGATGTAGAGAGAAGGGAACACTCTTACACTGCTGGTTGGAATGTAAACTGGTCCAACCTCTATGGAAAGCTGTGTGGAGGGCCCTCTTTCCACCCTTTAAATAGGACTTGTGAGGTGCAATAAACTTGCTGGATGGTGCATACTTCCATCCAGTCCCAGCCAAAAAAAATTTTTTTTTCCTTGTCCTTCCACATTCACTAACTTTAAATTCAGTTGTCAAATTTATTTGAACCTTCTATTTGAACAATTAAGAGTGGATGTTCTCCTGCTACATATAAGTTATTTATTTTTTTACATCCCTATGTCATTGCACAGTTAGAAGAAAAGCTGATGCAGAACTAAATTCTCAGTGACCTGGGTATGATATCTCACTGGAGGTGGGGCTCCTCAAAGACAACCTACGAGGTCTCAGGAAGGAGAACAAAAAAGGACTAAGTGTGGGGCCCCAGGAAGGTGTCCAGAGAAGCACCTTTATCAGTTTTATTATTTTATTTATTATTTATTTTATTTGTTTCTCTATAAAGAGAAAGGCAAGTGCTCACACTTGTCAACAAAGTCAAGACTGTGGAGAAAAAGCTGGAGTTTATTTGGAATCTCAGGAATTGTGATTTGGAAGACACAGAGTATGAGATTGGACTCTCAGGGGTGCTGGGGGATGACTATGTGTGGGCTCACAGGCAGTCCCCATAGTCATTCTGAGCAGTTATACTGGATGGTGATTCGAGCCAGAGCCTGCTATCTGTGTGCCTGGCTCGGTACATCCAGGCTGTGCATCATTGACACTGCATGCCGTGTCTACCTGCCAGATGTGTCTGCCCTCAGTCTCTTATAGTGTATCCAGAAACACAAATGCAAGCTTGTGCCCTTTATGGCTTCTGGCTCCCCTTTAGGTTCCTGTGACATGTGTAACTCCATATTGTCTCTCTGTTTCCACACCAGGCATCGTGATGGTTTGCCTGGCTTTACAAATGCACCAGCTGACCTAGCAGGACCTGTCTACACACTCAGTACAGGACAATGAGCTGCCCCTGGCTAAAGGGCAGCAGGTTCCTGGAAGCATCTGGACCTGAGTGAGCCCGTTTAACTGGGCATGAACTCAGTGTGCTTGATCAGTGGGGCTGCCCTTAAGATATGTGGGCGTTCATTTTCTGTCCAGCAAATCCCTGGGTGGGAATGGGTGACTACTTTTATAAGAGGGGCAGCTTTCCTAGGTTTTTTAAGAATCAGTAGTGTTTGAAAATGGAACTCTCATTCAATCCAGCAATTCTACTTCTGGAATGCTACCCAAAGGTTACAAAAACTCTAATCCAAAAAGACACCTGTACCCAGATGTTTATTGTAGTGCTATTTACAATAGCCAGGATATGGAAACAACCCAAATGCCCCAAAATAGATGAATGGGTCAGAAAACTGGTATATGTACACCATGGGATATTGTTCATCAATCAAAAGACAAACTTACGTCATTTGCAGCAACATGGATGGAGCTAGAAGGAATCATGCTAGCAGAAATAAGCCAGAAAGAAAAAGAGAAATATTGGATGGTCTCATTTATATGAGGCATATAGAAACAAAAACAGAAAAGAAAAATTTAAAACTGACTTTCAGGCTGGGCACAGTCGCTCGTGCCTGTAAGCTTCAGCCTATGAAGCGGCCGGGGCTAGGGATCGTGGTTCGAGTCCCGCTGGGGGCCCGTAGCGAGACCTAGTTCCAAAAAAATAGCTGGGCGTGGTGGCGCATGCCTGTCATCCCAGCTACGTGGGAAGCTGAGGCTGGGGATTGCTTGAGTCTGTGGTACCCCGGACAACGAGAGCCTGTGGTTCCATGGGCAAAAGTAGTGAGACACAGTCTCAAAAAAAACCCGAAAAAACTATCAGCAGAATTGAAGCACAGAGCACGAGAGGGGGAGGGGAGGAAAGCAAGGGGTGAGAGGGGCACAAAAGATTAAGACGATGGTTCACAGGTGATAAGGTGGTGGGAGAACTTGGGGTAGATAAAGATGTAAAATAAAATAATAAAAATAGATTAAAAAAAGAATCAGTAGTGTTTAAAGCTGCTTTTTTTTATAATTTCAAAGTTTTGTATTTTAACATATGAGCTGCATTTGGGGAGGTTTCGTGTATGTGTGTGTGGGGTGGAAAAGCTCAGATGGATTACAAGGAGGGCTTGCCCATGTCCTTTCCTTGCAGGGGCATCACCATCGCCCAGTGCTGTGGCTCACACAGCTATGGGCTACTCTCAGAAGTCAGCCTGCTGCTCTGTGCCAGGACCACATCCCTCAGGGGCCCATCATGATCCTATAGTGAATGGTGCCTCTTAGTGCCTCTGCCCCCATGCAGAGGCCCCTCAACACCCTCTAGGCCCAGTCACTTTCCATGTAGCAGGCATTGATGTTCATGCCCACACCGCCCTGCCTGAAAGTGCGCCTGGAGAGCCCATGTGCTCTGTTTGGTTCCCAAAATGGACATTTAATTTTTTAATTAGACATTTAAACGTTTTCCTAATTGTATTCTTTATTGTCTTTATAATGTTGGTTTACAACACTGTATGTAATTTAAGGGTACACAAAGGACACAAAAATACTAATTCAAAAAGACATCTGTGCTACTGAAAATGGAACTACCATTTGATCCTGTGATCCCACTTCTAGGAATCTACCCAAAGGATACAAAACACTAATTCAAAAGGACACCTGCAGGCCTGTTTACTGCAGCACTATTTATAATAGCCACGATACAGAAACAACCCAAATGCCCCCAAACAGACTAATGGATCAGAGAGTTGTGGTATATGTACACAATTGTATATTATTCATCAATCAAAAAGAACCAATTTGTGGCATGTGTGATAACATGGATGGACCTAGAAGGAATCGTGCTAGCAGAAATAAGCCAGAAAGATAAAAAGGAATACCCATATGTGGGATATAGGGAAAATAAAAAGATAAGGAAAATGTAAAACTATCATCAGAACTGAAGCATAGAGCAAGAGAGGGGGGGAGGGGGAAATTGGGGGAGGGATGGGCACAAGAGATTAAGATGGTTCATGGGTGTTTAGGTGGTGGGAGAACCTTGGGGTAGACAGCAATGTAATATATAGGTGCAATGAATTAAAAATTAGTCAAAAATCATTTAGCGGTACAGGTTCACACCATCCCCAAACTGCTAATACCTTCTGCGACTGTCTACGGAGTCCCCCTCCTTTTGTCACCCTCTCCCACTGCGAGCCTCAATTTCAGGGGTTTGTTATTTATTTATTATTTTTTTAAAGGCTAGATCTCACTATGTTGCCCTGGGGTAGTCCTGAATCTGCGGACTCAAGTGATCCCTAGCCTCAGCCTCCCAAGGTACAGGCACGCCCCACCACACCCAACTAATTTTTTGAGACTGGGTCTCGCTATAATGACTGGGCTAGTTTCGAACCTGCAGACTCAAGCGATTCTTAGCCTCAGCCTGCCTCCCAAGGCTGGGATTAAAGGCATGCACCACCACACCCAGCTTGTTCTAGTTTGGTTTTGACTGTTCCTTTGCATTCTTCCTCTCTGTTCCACAGGAGTGAGACCTTTTGGTGCTTGTCTTTCTCCTGACTTACTTAGAATCATCCCCTCTGGTTTCAGCTATGCTGTAATTAGACATTTTTAAGTTAATTGCAAATATTGAGAAAGTTTACATAAAATTCCAGCCTTTTGATTTCTTTTCAGAAACTAGGTCACCTGACCTCTTCAGAGTCACACCCCTCCCCTTGATAGACAGGGTTGTTGGAGTTGACTGCATTAGATGAGCTTTCCCCGGCCTACACCCACTGCCCGTGTGTGCCTGGGTGGCCCCTGCCATTTCAGGCGTGCTCTCTGCACACACCCCCGCCTACTGTTGAACAGGCTGTCCTCCTGCTTACCAGACTCCCTGCCCCTTCCCCATGCTGCAGGGCTATCTATAACTAGCCCGATGAGCACAGGCACCTCTAGTCTCTCACCCCAGCAGCATTCATTTGTGCATGCCCTCACACAGCTCTGTCTGGCAGATCCCTGGCCAGCAAGTCACTTCTGGTCACTGTCCTGCCTGACTTTACAGCAGCCTGTTCCCCTTCATAATCATTTTTAGCCACAACCTCAGGGTTTCTCTCTCTGTTCATTGGTTCACATCAGAGGGGAAATTTTAGTCTAATAAAGCAAGATGATTTAATAGCCCTGATTTAACCAGGTGTCTGAAATCTTGTCAACACTATGCTGCGCTTGGGTTTCCCAGTATCCTGGGGCAGGACGGGGTCTGGCACTCATGGCAAACTCAGGTCAGTGAACCAGAACTGTCTGAGTTCTGGGACCACTATTGATGGGAGTTACACCCCAACTCAAGTCCGGGTGAAACCAGGAGTAGCAGAGGGGTCTACTTTATACCTGGTGGTGCTCTATCTGTCTCTGCTTTAAGAACACATTGTCTAAGCTTCTGGATATCAAGCTGCATGTGTTTTACAGCTAAGGCCATGTCATTCGACTCGACCAGCTAACTGGTAGAGTTCAATTAGCTAAAACTACCCAAACTCAACCAAAAAGGAACAATTTCATGACTTCATAGCACAGCTCTGAAGGCTGGATAAAAGCAAGCGCATCATTATGAAGTATACAGCAGTATTTTCTTGGAGATGCTCTGAAAATGGACATTTTCCATTACCCATGGCCATTATCCATGGCCATTTTCCATGCCAACTCGCCACTATTCCTGAATATTTAATCAAAATGGCAAAGCAGAGTGATAATTAAATGAACAACTTATTAGAAATAATACTTGTTGGTTGTGTATAAAAATAAGTGCTGTCATAGCCCAGAGTCACCACCCCACATCACCATACCTGTTACCATTCACTCCAGCAGCACAGGGAACACAAGACCCACGTAAGGAAACCTGGGAATGTCTTGAATTTCATAGACTTCTTTTAAACCACTCTTTCCTGATTCCCTCACATTGTGGCATTCAGAAATAAGCTGCATTACTAAGTTTTCCAAGGGCAGTTACTCACTTTCATTTTAATTTCTCCCACTTAAAAAAAATCTATAAAAACAGACTTCATAGTTCCTCCCCCACCTCCCCAAATGCTTTGCTCCTGTTTATGGATTTCTGAACAGGATTCCAATTTGGAAGTCCTAAAAGGTAAGAAGGGACCCCAAACAATCAATTGTGATAAGGACAAATAATCTTTAAACCTCATCAGTCTCAAAACTCTGGTTCAGCGGGAAGTTGTCTCAGGAACTGGCTCGTTCCTCTCCTGTGACTCTAAATTTCAAGCTGTGATTAGGCTTGACTTAACACCTATGTGTGGGAAACATGGTACCAGGGAAACATCTGGCATGTATCTTATTTTAAAAAGCTTATTTTTGTATTCCTGGAAAGGCAGTGCCTTTTTTTTTAAGTAGTCTCAGTCATTAAGATTTTTAAATATTTTTACCAGCCAGTTTCAAGCAGTTCCTTTGCTGTTAATTTATCAAGTCAGTAGCTTCGATCCAAGCCTGGTCATCCCTGTTCCCTGCTGATGTTGTTAGTGTTGAGGACAAAAGGTCAGTGTGCATACAGGAAATCAGAGCAAAAAAAAAAAACAAGGCCTGGAGACCAATCCTGGCTACAGTGCCATCTGATGCACCTCACCACTGGCCAGCCTAGAGGAGAGCAGTCTGGGAATTGCAGTCTGTGCTGGGTTCCTCTCTACATACCAGAAGCCTCAGCCCTTGGAGAAGGACAGTGAGCTGTGGGCAGAGAATGGGTTATCACCCACCTTCCCAGTCTGCTTCTTACCTTGAGGAAATAGCAAAAGTCCACCCAAGAAGGTAAAGTACTCTTCAGTGTCATCATTCCTTGGCATCCGTTGGGGAACTTGTCTTATATTCAGGGAGCAGGGCCTCAAGGAGCACTTGAAACTGGTACTGCAGGTTACACACCTGGTGTGTACCCAGGTGTGAGGAACAGACTCACTTGTTCAAACTCAAAGGGTGGATGCACAGAGGCTGGGAGAAGAGCAAGGACCAAGGCTTGACTTACAGAATTTCTTACAGAACTGGTGCCAGCCCCAGGCCAGCGCAACAAAGCACATTTTCATTTCGTTTTTGTGCAATAGTGTGCACAAAGCCCCGCCCCTCCTCATTAATATTAATGACATACTAAGGAGTTAGTCTTATCTGGACATGACCTAAATTCCTTTCCACATTGGTAATAAACAAACTCATTTTGTTCCTTTTGGGGCCATTTGGTCTATTTTATGTTACCTTGGAGAAACTTGGCTTGGTTTTAACACTGCTTTACACAGATCTCCAGATAGATGGTAGGGTCACATAGTTCTTGGGCTGTCACATCTTGCAACTGTCTGCTTGAGGGGGCAAGGGTCAGCACTATGGGGCATGGATGTAGATCAAGAGATATGCCTTAGGTAAAGGAACACCTTTATCTTTCTCATCCTCTCTGGCACACTAGAGATGGTTACTGGCAAGTCTTATCTGTGATGACACCTTCCTAACCTCTTAGGAATGTCCCCATGAAGGGACATAAAACATAGGAGATTTTACCCCCTAAGGCAATATTCCTGTTTAGGTAAAGTATCCCCATCCTCATGCCTATGTGTCACATGTCGTGGGACCCTGGGTTTCTCCTTCCTCATTACCTTGTCACCTTTCTTTGCCAAGGTATAAAAGGGTCTTCAAACCCACATCAAAGTGGATCTGAACATGCTCCCAGATCCCCAGTCTGAGAGCTGGCTTCAAAGAATGCTATCAGTCTCTCTTCTATCTCATTCTTCTTTCCAAAACATGGCTCCTAACACAGCACTTCTGACCACGCAACCCTACGGCCCAGATGCTGTGCATGTCTTTCCAAGGTACACAGCTCCTCAAGAGGGGAACTGAGTGGGGACTGTTATCTCTGGGAATGTGCTCTGTGTCCTGAAACCATGGAAACCACTGCTTCCCGGCATCCCCTTCACTCTGAGCAGGCCAACACATGCTTCCTCCCCAACCACAGTTCTTTCCAAGTAACCGAATCACTGGAGAGTTTAGGTTTTTGCTAATTGTTTCCTCTAAGAATCATGCAATACTAGACATAGCAACTCAAGAAGTAAGGTAGAGCTTGCTCTTTCTGTGCTCACTATGAAACAGTTGCCCTGCTGCTCCCTCATCATGTGGGCATTTATGAGAACTGCTTGGAGGACTTGCTCACCGGCTCCTCTTTCGAAGAGAGTTGAAATGAGAAATTCAACCTGGCATTCTCCCCACCCAGCAATTTCTTTTCTCCTCAGCTTTTCTCTGCACCCAGCAGGCTGTGATCAGCGTGACACAGACCCAGTGGCAGTTTCAGTGAGAGAAAAGTATCCCTTTAAAGAGGAGATGTGACAGGAAAAGTGTGACAGGAGCCAGGAGCTAGGAGTCGTGCACACAGAGGTAGATTGCATCAGAAGACCATGAGATGGAGCCAGGAAAAAAGACCATGTGGTGATAAGGTAATTGCAGCTTCTTGCTCCTCATCATGGAGGCATCTGCTTTCACCTGCTGTGCTCACAGGCCTACCTTCTCCTCCTGGGATCCTGGAGGCCAAGTCGCTGACTGCGATTTGCCCATTCAGAGGAGGCTTGATGTCTGGAAATATCCAGAGGATCATCACACTTGTGGAAGAAATGGTGACCTCGCACTTTCTACAGACGTATGCTCTATTGATCCGATTTCCTTTTTATTCGTGTGCTGGGTGAAGCTACACACCAAAATCCATGAAAGGAAGGCATTGGATTGGATGTACTATTGAGATAATGAGTCCAGTTTTTCCTTTTCGTCGTTCACAAAGTGGAAGCTAATAATAATTTGCAGGTGGTTGATACCATTAAAAATGTCGTTTTTTCTTTCATGGCTGGTGACTATTACCGGAGGCAGAATGAGGCAGCTTATAATATAATAGTGTCCAAAGTCTGTAGAGGAAGCCAGCCAGTTCTCAGGGCTAAAGGAGGAGTGGAGGAGAATCAGCCAGAGACTGATTGTATTTCCAAACGCAAGACTTTATCTTCCGTTTTCAACTTTGAAAAATTCCTTGCTGGTTTTTGAGAGAATGGTGCTGTCACCTTCTGTTTGACAGGGTTTTAGTCTTTATTTTCTCTGGCAGTACAGTTTCATCATTCTCCTTTATGACCTCTTTCTTTCTTCCCCAGCCCCTGCACCCTAGCCCACCTTCCCCAAGTTTCCCTGACCTGTTATTTGTCTGTCCTTGGGAAAGCTATTTAATCCCGTGTACCTCGTCTATTTAAAGGAGAATTAAATGAAGCTCATCTTCCAATGTTCTCTATCTTTAGTCACTCCCCTGGGGGATTTGTGTGGTTCTATTTATTATCGCTATATGGCTGTGTTCTAAATCCACATTCCATCCTCTAGTCCTTCACTCAGGTGCTCATATGTCATTTAGAAATGTCCCATTAATGACAACAATAAGTGCTGGCCTGTATGTGCAGAGAAAGGAACATTTTTACATTGCTGGTGGGAATACAAACTGGTCCAGCCACTATGGAGAGCTGTGTGGAGGACCCTCAAGCTACTGAAATGAAACTACTATTCGATCCAGCAATTCCACTTCTGGGAACCTACCCAGAAGACACCAGAACACTAATTCAAAAGGAAACCAGCACTCATATTTTTATTGCAGCCAACACTATTTACAATAACTAGAATATGGGAAACAGCCCAAATGCCCCCAAACAGATAAATGAATCAAAAAGTTGTGGTATATGTACATAATGGAATATTGTTTAGCAATCAAAGAGACAAATTTGATGCATCTGTGATAACTAGGATGGACCTAGAAGAATCACGTTAGCAGAAATAAACCAGAAAGATAAATTCTGGGTGATCTCACCTATATGTAGGATATAGGGAAAACAAACAAAAGGATAAGGACAATTTAAAATTGTTAGCAGAATGAAAGCATAGAGCAAGGGGGGGGTGAGATCAGGGAGAGATAGGCACAAGAGATTAAGATGATGGTTCATGTGTGATAAGGAAGTGGGAGAACCTTGGTGTAGACAATGATGTAAAATACATATATGGGCAATTAATTAAAAAATAATAACAAAGAAATGTCCCATTAATATTCAAGACTTAACCACTGTTGGAGTGAAACGGCACCCTTCTTTTGGAAGGAAATTAATAGCATGTCTTAGGGGTCATGAAATACATTCATGTGTTGACCCAGGAATACTCTTGCTAGGAGTACTACACATAAAATTTTCAAGACACAGTTTTAGAGAGTTGTCAACAGATATGTTCATTGCACCCTCTTCCCCACATTGAAAGGAATCTAAATGAGCAACAAGAGAATTAAGTGACTTCTGATGCATTAGTTTGATAAATTACTAAAAAGCTATTGAAATAGTTCCATGCAGCTACTATATGAAATATATTAAAAAGTGCAGCATTATATGTAATGTAATATAATAGCATATAAACCACCTACAAACTTCTTGCAGTAAATATACCAAAATGCTAATAATTGTGGTTTCAGGTCACAGTTGGATGTCAATTTTTCTTTTTCCAACCTGGCAAGTATATTTTTTATACTACTTGTGCAGTTGAAAAAAAAATCAGTGTTGAGAGTTACTGTCATCCTAAAGTCCTCCTGCTTCCTGGCTTTGTATGCCAAAGTGGTTGGTGACTTCTCAGGGTTCTAGTCACTTTGTTCCAGTGTTCGTAATTTCCACCTCCCTTTTCCTTTTGCCCTTCGTACTCAGACTGTCCCCACATGTTCTAGAATCTTTTTTGACAGCAGATTCTATCCCTTAGCACTTTGGCTCAACTTTGCTGTCAGCCTCTGGAATCTAAATCTATTTGTTTAAAGCCTCCCTAACTCAGGTATGTCCCCTTCCTCACCAGTCTACCTTTGCTCCGTTACTTGCCATTTCAAATCTGGATTCCAGCGTTTGTCTAATTCTCCTTTTCTGTATAATCTCTCTTTATCTTCATGCATGTCTTGCAAATATCCCCATCTCAAACTCCCTGCTTGGACTGGAAGACACTGCTGAATTCTCCCCCTATGCTTTGTACCATACATTTTCTGTGTCTTCCCTCAAACCTCAATTCCTGTGACTCTTACATTTCCTTTCCTCATGGTGTCCAATAAATCTGAGTGTTTCTTCATTCTTCTTCCTTTGTATTTCTCTGTCTTGGTTCTTTTTATTTTCATATCTTTGAAGTACCGATTCATTCTTCCATTTCATCTATTCTATTTTCATGGCTTTTACCAGCATTTTGAAGGTCCTCTATTGCTCTTTTAATGTTCTGAGTTCCCTTCAGTTTTTTCCTTAAGTATTCAATCTCATTCTTCTGCTCACTGATTATGCTAGTCATTGATTTTTTTTCCTTTTTACATTTTCTTTTAATTCTTAGAGTGTTTTTTATTATGGTGCATTTGAGTTTTTTATCTGGTAGAGCAAATATGCTTTTTAGGTAGAGCATTTCTTTTGTGTGACTGTTATTAGGTTCTGGGGTAGTTGTCTTTCCTTTGGTGGTGTATTGTTTCCTGCTTGAACATTGGAATTTTTCTTCCTTCCTGTTGTTTTCAGGCTTGCTGTATGTATTAGGCCACCATGCCCCTTTACTGGCTAGCATGGTTATTGAATTTTTGAAGGCTCTTACCAGATTGTGGATGATAACTACCTTGTGCCTGAGCTGCTGCAGCTGATTTTGTGGCTTCCTATTGACTGTGGATGGTGCTCTCCTGCAATCGGGGGGGCCCTGGGTGATTGTGGCTTTTGGCTGGTGGGTCTCGCTTCTTCCACCTGGTTGTTTCTCTCCCTCAGGGTATTGGGGCAAAGCCTGCTCTTCTGTGCTTCTCTGGGGGGGGGGGATGTCACTGGGGTCAACAGTAGAGCTTGGGGTGTGTTCTCCCTTATATGTGACACTCACTCCCTCTAACTCCCTCAAGGGCAATGACCACTGTCTCCCTTTCTTTTCTGGGAGTTGCTGGGCCTGGCAGTGGCACCAGGGCTTGGGGTGTGTTCACTTATTCCTTACCTGGGGGTGTGTTCCTTCCAGTTTGCTCCTGGACGATGGCTGTGCTCTCAACATCAGCCATATTAATAGGAGAAAGGGAACATTTTTAATTACATGTGTGGAGACTTCATGTGACTGAGATTTCTAGAGTAAAAGAAAGACTAAGGGCTTCTGTCCTGAGTTAACTATGGGGTGGGAGCCTGGAGCATTAAGTAGAGAAGTGGAGACTTATGTGAGGAGGAGAGGATGATGCATATGACAAAGCTAGATGCTCTAGAAGTTTGCCCTGCTATGAGATAGATTTCTTTGATAAATGGGTTGTTTCTGATGGAGACAGTAATTCAGGCAGTCTTCATTCTTTAAGGTGATGGTAACAGTTTTTCTGAAGTCTGTGGGCCTTGACTGATGTTAATTCCTCATGCCAAGGTGACATGTATTGCAAAGAACCTTCACTGGACAGCTTGGAAAGAGCCTGTAGACATTTGAGGAGGCCCATTTTTCAGTAGTATAACTGCTAAAGAATTATGGTTAATGGCTAATATTTTTTCAAAAATTGCAAAGATGAATTCCAGAAGCTGTCAATGAAAACAGTATCAGCACAGACAAGGATTGTGACTCATGGTTTCATGGTCAGTAAGGACAAGAAATGGTCAATAGCAGCCATGAGAGCAAGGCTGATTTTGACGTGATTCATTTGCCTGAGTCAGGGGATTTTCCAACACAGCATTTGACAAAGTCTCTAACAGCCTTGTAGACAAAACTGAGAAGTATGAGATGGGCAATAACTGGTTGGAAACCTGTACTGTGAATCTTGATTAAGATAGAGATTCACCTGTAATGAGAGTACTTGATCTCTTCATATTTTAATCAACAGCTTAAATGATCAGAAAATATTTATATTACATTTGATGAATTGAAATATCTAGAAGAAATTGTTTATATAGTGAATGTTAGGGAAAAAAAGAAACTCCTCTCAAGTCTAAAATTTCAGCCTGATGTCAAGATGGAAAAAAGTGCAGTCGCATGAGAATCTTTTTTTTTATTAATTTATTTATATATAAATTTCACATCATTGCGATCCCAGGGATTTACCCCCCCTCCCCTCCCCTCCCATATCTACCCTCCCCTTTCCTTCCTGCCCATAGTTGTGTGCTTCAGTTTGGTTGCATGAGAATCTTTGAACCCAGATTTAAGAAACTGGCTATACAACTGTTGGGTGACTCTGACTTGGTTTAATAAAAGTTCATGTGAAAAAAATTATTAACAGACTGTCTCACCACTGTGAGCCACAAAGCCATCAAGAGGCAACAAACAAAAACCTACTTTGGGGTTAGAATAAGAGATATAGGATCCAGAGCCAGGGAAGTAAATAGTCTCACTTTATTTTGAACTTTCTGACCTGACTTGAGAAAACAGTTTCATTCTGGACACCTTATTTTACTGAATAAGCTGTTACAGAAGCAATGTGCCTGGAAGGAGAAGTGCCAGGAAATAAGGGCAAGTAAGTAAGAGGTAGAAAGAAATGGGCTGCTAGGCCTAAGTGAGAAATCTTGGAAGAGGTGTCCTCATAGCTCTACCCCTGCTTGTAACAGTTTCTCCCATGAAAGGACTGGGAGGAGGGAGATGGTC
>PVHY01019040.1:0-28132 GCA_004024945.1 Uropsilus gracilis
AAAAAAAAAAAAAAAAGACCGGGCATGGTGGCGCATGCCTGTAAGCGGCAGTCTAGGAAGCCGTGATCGGGTCCAGGGATCGCTGTTCGAATCCTGCTCAGGGCAATGTAGCGAGACCTAGTTCCAAAAAAATAGCTAGGCGTGGTGGCGCATGCCTGTAATCCCAGCTACCTGGGAAGCTGAGGCTGGGAATTACTTGAGTCCATGGTACCCCGGACAACATGAGCCTGTGGTTCTATGGGCAAAAATAGCGAGACCTAGTCTAAATAAATAAATACACACACACACACACACACACACACACACACACATACATACGTACGTACAGAAGTACGTACATACATACATACATACCCGAGGTTTTTAGAGAATAAACAAAGAGGGTTACTTGGTAACAGGAAATGTGGGCCCAAGTCCTTCCTGCCCTAGCGGGGGGCCGTGATATGAAATGTGGTGTGTGCATGTATGCGTGTGTGGGGGTAGGGGGTCCTTTCTAAGAATGAACTTTGTGCAGATCTGCAAGAGGGGACACATGTAGGCGCCCCCAGTAGACTAACAAAGGGACAGGAATGGAGATAGCACCCCTCTGCCCATGCTTTCCTCTGTCCAGAGGGCTCCACACTCTGCATCCCAACTTGGGCCTGGGCAGCACTGAAAGAGGAGTGCCCCACTGCTGAGTCCCATTTGACTGACAGACAAAGGCGAGGCGGGGGCGGGACCTGAGCCCAGGCATTCTGATGCCAGTGCCAGGCATCTCAAAGTGGGCAGGATGGCACTTCCCAGGGAGCATGTGGTGCCTTCCCACCCCTGGCTCTGTTTGGGTCCAAGTCCTCCGATGCTACCCGCCTGGGGTCCTTCAGGGGCCACCTTGGTAATCTGGTGCACCTGATCCTAAGGCATGGAGACTGTGGACTGCTTGGTTTCCTGGTTCACTGGGCCTTTTTCTGCCACTCTCTCTCTCTCTCAGGGAAGAGAAAGCAAAGCCCAAACCTGGAATCTTTCTGTTTCCTTCCCCAGGTTGCAGACCTACTGGGAGGTCAAGGGTGCTCCTCCTGCCCCCAGACCCTTGGCACCTGTGGGAATGGCAGTCGTTCAATTTCCTTTCCACCGCGGCCCGCAGCTCCCGCTCAGGCGGTGGTTGGCTACAGGCTGGATCAGAGGAAAACATCTTCCGACCACAGAGGCTCGGAATGTGGTAAACGGCTTAAACAGGCGTCCCTGCCGCTGGGCTCGCGCACTTTGTTGTTTCAGCCGCCAGACACGTGTTTTTCTGGGAATACAGGAAATTATCTCTGCCCTTTGAGGAAGGGCAGAATTTTTTCTGCCTGCATTCAGGGATTCCAGACCATTCCATTGCCCCAGGCACCTCTGTCTCCTGGACTGGGTAAGAGAAGTGACTGCCAAACCCTTTGATTGTAGGGGACTTCTTGACTGGGTATCCCTAAAATAATATGTGGCAATCCTTGTCCCAAGTGTGGAACCACAGACAACCCCAGGTCAGGGTGGAGCCTGGTTCACCACCATTAGTTCTGTGACCTTTGGTAAGTGACAACCCCTCCGTGCCTGTTTCCTCTCTGTTCAGAGAGCGTAGTAGCCGGTGCTGCTACTCACACTGTAATTGTGGTGATTAAATACGGTGCTTCAAACAACACCCAGCACAGAGTAAGCACCCCAGACCGTTAGCTATTAATATAAAGTGCTTTTTGCACTTAGAGACACATGACTATAGAATATGAGCATTCCAAAAGATGAAAAGAAGCCACCCATGATGACATCATTCAAAGTACTCAGGGTTTTTGACTATTTCCTCCCAAGTGGTTTTTTGACGCATATTTATAAGTGGTGATGATCAGATTGTATATGATTTTGTGTCACTTGACATATCCCCATGTTACTTAAATTTGTAATATTTCATCTTGAGCGATACACCATAATTTATTCAACTGTCCTATTGCTAGGCATTGAGATTATTTTTTAATTTTCTCTGTATACTAGGTGATGGGCAGCCTTATGCATAACTGCCTTTTCTGCATTTAGAATTACTTCCTTGGCTACTGAATACTTTTGTTTCAGTTTTCATTTTCTAGTGGATATTTCACAGGCACATTCATGTGTCTATAACCTCCCAACTTTCCTTTAAGGAAACACAGAGAAAAGTGTACAAGTTGTGAATGAGCTGCCCCACCCCAAGCTGCCCTGCCCCACTTCTAGTTACTCACTCATTCACCCTGGGGTAATTAGGATCCTTACTTCCAAGATAGAAGATCTGTTTGGTCTGTTGAGGAGCTTTCCACACAGCTCCTGCTGTCTGTGCCTAGTGTGTGTCTGGCTCCCATTGCTTGACATTGTGTCAAGAGAGCCCGGCTATGTAGCATTCCGGGTATAGATGGACCAACATTTCTGGAGCCATTCCCCTGTTGGTTGGGGTATTTTCCAGTTGGGGTGCTGTGACCATTCTGGTGTGTGCTCTGAGCATAGGGATGCTTTTGTTTTTTTTCAAAATATTTTTCTGATTTTATTTTGTTGTTTATTTACTTTTATTTTCTAGTTTTCATACAACCTTGGTCATATTTTTATAGTTATTGTTCCCCTTAGGTATGGCTCTCCCTTCCAAATTGTACCCCTATACCCCCACACGACTTCCTCTTTCTCCCTTCCCTGCTCTGGTCACTCCAACTCCTCCCGCACTGCATTGGTTGATGCTTGGCTCAATGGTCTTTTTTTTTTTTTTTTTTCCTGAACAATGTCCTTTTTCCTGGGTGAGAATTCCCGGATCACAACAGGCCAGATCATGCTGCTTGGATCTCTGGGAGTAACTGAGGCAGGTAGTCAAGCTGAGTGTGTCAGGAACCTCTTGTAGGGCAGGTGCATGGCACGGTTCTCCAGGTTCCTTTACTGTGGAGATTCCTATGGTGACGGAGAAAGTCTCCTTTTCTCCAAACTTATATCTTCATGGGGTTCCATTCCTCCTTTTTATGCTAGCTATCTCCTCTCTTCTGGAGTCTGTCACATGGTGCTGCTTCTGTGCCATACAGTTCTGGAATATTGGGCTGGGAATCCAACTCCCAGCCACTGGCTGTAGAGAAGTTCCCCGCTGGGGACAGACTTCCTCAGATGGTTAATCCAGCTCCTCTCATGGCTTGTGGTTTGCAGTAGGGATGCTTTTCATGTCAACATCATGGCCCTATGTGTTTTCTGTTTCCTGCTGCAATGTTTAAAGGATCATTGAGAAAGCAGACATATCCCAGGGCCACTCAGGCCCCACAAGCAGTTGAAGGCCCTGCCTCAGCCAAGAGCAGTTTGAGGGGCACCACATGAAGTCTGGAGGCTCCTGTTTAAGCCTGGAGCAGAGAACCTAGCCTTCTATTGGTGGGTGGCAGCTGACCCTGGCCCTGTGCCTCTGGTGGCCACTTGGTGCCCTCACCCAGGGTTGGCTGGCCTCATAGCCTTCAATGAACAGGGCAGGGCTTGGGGCTGGATTCAGGGTGGAGTTGGGAGATCCCCCCTTTGGACATGGTTGGAAGCACAGTCCTCTCCCAGCTGCTTCCTTTCCCCTTGTATTGACAGTTGTGAGAGTAGCATGCATTCACGTAGACATAGTTAAGGGCTTTGAAAGTAGAATGAAAACCCTCTTTACCAGCCCCCATTCCACCTCCCCCCCCAAGGCAACTATTTTGAACAGTTTTTGGGCTAACTTGGGTATCTGGAATACTGGATACAGACTGGAGCCTGTCTTCACTCCATTGTGCTGCTTATCAGCTGTGTCACTGTGGGCAAGTTTCTTCACCTCTCTGAGCCTTGGTTCTTACTCATAATCAGGGGCAATGATAGTATATACCTCGCAGGGTTCTTATGATGACAAGTTAATATTTGAAAAGCCCAGGGACCAGTCCTGACCCACAACAAGTGTTGAAGAAGCATTTAATTGGCAGCATTGGAGTCCCCTGTGCCTTTTCTACACATTTACCCGTTTCCTGCCTAAGTGGGCTCAGGCTGCACTTTTAGTCTGTAGTTTGCTTTTCCCACTCAATACTAGTGTATCTGTGTCATCGTTCCTTTGTTGAGACTTTCCTGGTTTGGGTCCACTTTCTCCTGACTCTCCCTCCTGGGACCAGTGCTTTCTCCTCATCTTGCCCCTCTCTGTGTCCCCAGGTTCTGACCAACCTCCTCACACTGAGGTAAATGATGGGTGAGGGACCCACACACAGGGGGCATGGAGACCCTGCTGTCCTTGACCAGAGGAGCGCATGATTTGGGAGGGGTGTTCAGTATCCAACTGTTCCTAGAGGCCCCAGGGCCGGCGGGGCAAGCACTCCACTCACTGGCAGCTCCTTGAACACTCACAGTCATTTTGGAAGCATTTGGTGTTACTGGCTCCATTTTACTGAGGAGGAAAGCAAGGCACAGAGAAGTTAAGTGGTTTTCTCCAGATCACACAGCCTGTGTGGGCAGAGCAGGCTTCCATTGCTTCCGTTGAACAACCTAGCCTCTTTTGGCCATCACTATGCTAGAACTTGGACTCAGAGTTATAGTCAGGGGGGAAGTTCTGAATGAACAATGGCAGAAGGTGGCTGGTGATGTCCTTGTTACCTCAGCTGAAACTTCAGCCCTTGGGATGCTTTCCATGGGACCAAGGAGGGGCAAGAATTCTCTGGAGCACTAGGTCCAAGGCCCCTCAAGAGGAGGTGTTACTTGGGGGTGAGAGCAGGGGAGAAGGTTCTCCAGGAACCCTCCTATCCCTGATGGGCCCTTTCCGGGCTGGGAGGGTCTGGAGGTCAGATGGTGGGGAGGGGCCTGGAGACATTTTACGTCTTCTGTGTATCCTCTCTCAGTTCTTCTTGTCTAGAGTGAACTTGGGAATGAGGTTTGGGGGTGGGAGGACACTGTGAGTGGCCCCGGAGGCTGAAGAGTGAGTAGGTACATTTGAAGGCTAAGGGGGCCTCATCCAAACACTCCATCTTCTCTGGGCTCCCCTCAAGTCCCTCCCTCAGACTCACACCCATTCCTCTCAGGCCAACTCAGAGCAAGGGTTGGGGAGCAGGGAGCTGCCAGAGGAAGTGGAGGTGGTCGACAGCTTTGACAATAGAGGTGGGGGTGCAAAGCCTTACTCTGCCCTACCATCCAGCCACCCTCTGTCAGAGGATAGGAGACAGGCTCAGGCTGCTCAAACTGTGATGCCTGGACCCTCGCCCTTCTTCATTGTCCTATATGCCCTCCCAAGAGGCTCCCCCAACCTGGGGCTGGCATAGGAAAGGAATTCCTGCATCCATTTTGCAAATGAGCAAACTGAGGGTGGTGTGACCAGTGAGAGGCTGAATGGGGCCTAGCACAGTTCTCCTCACAGCAAAGCCAGCTGTGGCCCAGCCGAGAATAGACACCTGCCCTTGTCGGAGAAACAACGGGCTTGTTCTCCTGTTGTCCTCTTAGTGCTGCCTGGCACTGCCAGGCCCCATGCCCACAAGTTCCCCCACCCTCTGGGGCCAACTGAAGTGAGATTGTTCCTGAGAAGGCGGGCTCCTAGCACTGTGGGTGTAGGGGTGCAGCTGGGAGGGGAGTGGGCTGGGCTGGGGTAGAGCTGTGAGATCTGTAGAGCTGGTGTATATGGAGGGAAAGACAGACTACCCCTCTGTGGGTGGATATTGGTGGGGGCTGCAGCTGTGTCCCTGCCACAGGACAGAGAAGCAAGTAGGGGGGGTGGTTCTGTTCCTTTCTCCTTGGGGACTATTAGAAGCTGGGCAGAGAGACCCCTTAGGACCAGAGGAGTGAGAAAAGGGAGGAAAGGTGGAGAAGTGAGGGTCTCTGAGCATCCCATCCCAAGGTGGATGGACCTTCCTGCTTTTTAAGGGAGCAGCTGTGCTGGTGGAACCAGCCCTGGGCTGGAAACAGGTGGCCTGGGCTCCTTCCTAGTCCTGAAATAATGAGATTTACAACCTGGACAGGTGTCTCCCAAGCTCTGCCTGGTGATCTTCCAACCCCTGGTACTCCCCCAGCCCCTGGTTCTCCCCAGCATGGGCTCAGAATGGACTGGATGGGGTTGAGTCCTTCTGCTGCAAGATGCTTCACTTCCCTGTGCCTGCTTCTCATGATCTTTGAAGGGAAAAGAGTAGTGAAAATTCATGCACAGGGTTGTTTGAATCAAAGTGCTTGGAACAGTGTCCAGAACATAGTAAATGCTCAAATAAATGCAAATAAACATTATTGCTATGATCCAAATGATTTTTACTGAATCTTCCAGTACCTTCCGCTGGTAACAACTTAAATGTCTGGCACTAGGCAGAACCCATCAACCTATGCTAGTTTTCCTTGCCACCCCTAGAGGTCTGGGTCTCGTTCTTATACCTTGGGGTGCAGCACTGGCCTCTGGTGTACAGTAGCTACCTCAGACTGCTAATCTTGTGCTTATCCATCACTCAACAACTCAGCCTACCCAGAACCATGCTCTGGCAACATGACACATTATTTTCATTTAACTCTCTCACCAGCCTTCTAAAGTAGAAACTGTTTACAGGTGAGGAAATTCAGGCTCAGAGAGGTTAAGTGCCTTGCCCAAGGTCACGCAGCAAAGAAGTAGCAGAGTTGGGATTTAGTTCTACCTGTACATTGCTCAAGGGTAATGTTATCCTGACTCTTATAATATCTCTGAGTGAGGATCCTACAAGCCCCTACCCAGACAACTGTGGAGCCTTTGTACCCCTCTCCCAGGGGCCTATGCTTTTCTGAGTGTCTCAGCTCAGTTAGGGGGAACCATAGAAATTACCGGGTCCAGGCCAAGCACGGTGGCTCGTGCCTGTAAGCTTCAGCCTATGAAACAGCTGGGGCTAGGGATCGCGGTTCGAGTCCCGATCAGGGCAACACAGCAAGACCTAGTCCCAAAAAATAGCTGGGTGTGGTGGTACGCACCTGTAATCCCAGCTACCTGGGAAGCTGAGACTGGGGATTGCTTGAGTTCGTGGTGCCCCAGGCAACGCAGGCCTGTGGTTCCATGGGCAAAAATAGCGAGACCTAGTCTCAAAAAAAAAAAAAAAAATCACCCGGTCCAAACTTTTCATTTTGTGCATTGGGAAACAGGCCCAGAGAGGGAAAAAGATATGCCTAGGGAGTGAGGGACAGAGGGGACCCAGCTGCAAGACTCATTCCAACCTGCCTTCCCATCTTCCATTAGACTAGGGCCCCCACCACCTACCCCCCACATCTGGTCCCAGCAAAACCTATCTAAGATCAGGGCTGGGTGGTGGGAAGCCCTCCCCATGCCTTGGAGCAGTCCCTCCTGTGCACTCAGGCTTCCAGTGACCTGGGACTGGCCTTTCTCATTTCCTGTACTGTAGGTCCACAGCTCAAGGACTACAGTGGTCTTGCTGCTGTATCCCCAGTATCTGCTTCTTACATACTAATCATTCCCTGTACACATTCATCACCAGCTGCCAGGTCCCAGGCCCTAGGCTAGAGGCAGTGAACAAACAAAAAGGAGATAAACAAAAGGCCTGTCCTCAGGCACTTGCATTCCTAGTGAGAGATACTAGAAAGAACTAAGCAAAAATGCATCAGATTTGAGATAGTGATAAGAGGTATGGGGAAATCTGAAAGAGGGATGCACACAGGGAGTATGTGTATGTGTGTGGGTTGGGGGGCAGGTCAGGTAGGGATGTCATAGTTTTCAAATTGGGTGATCATGGAAGGTCTCTGTAAGGAAGAAGAGGTCAATGAGTGGGTCCTATGGTATCTGGGACAAGGGCATCTTAGGGAGAAGGAAGAACAAGTGCAAAGGCCCTGAGGTCAGCGCATGCCTGGTATTTGAGGGTTTGCTGAGGTTGGTGGTATGACCAGAGCAGTAGGAGGAGATGGGTCAGAAGGGGCCATGATGTTGGACTGAGCTTGGAGGACCTCTCGTGTTAAGGACTGACTTTGGCTTTTACTCTGAATGAGTGGGAGCCACGGAGAGTTATAGGCAGGGAGAGGAATATAATCTGACTTAGGTTTTAACAGGACCCTTTCAATTCCTAAGTGGCCAGTTGAATGTTAAGGGGCAAGACCAAAAAGTGTCTGAACTTGGTCAGGAAACATATAAGGCCTGATAGATGCTGGGTACCCACTGGTGGCAGTGACATGATGGCAGGAGGTGATATTTGAGGTCAGATCAGATAGGGAGCTATGGGCCATGAGAGACAGAGGAGTTGAGGTTGACTTCAAGCTTTGGCGACTGGTCAACTGCTGTGAATGTAGAAGAGGGACCACTCTGGGGAAACCTGGGTTCAAATTTCAGCTCTGAGACCCACTTGCTTGATGGCCTTGCCTCACCCATCTGCTCCCCACCCACAGGGAGCCCCCACCAGCAGCCGCCATGGCATCGCGCATTGGGCTGCGCATGCAGCTCATGCGGGAGCAGGCGCAGCAGGAGGAGCAGCGGGAGCGCATGCAGCAGCAGGCCGTCATGCATTATATGCAGCAGCAGCAACAGCAGCAACAGCAGCAGCAGCAGCAGCAGCAGCTGGGGGGGCCACCCACCCCTGCCATCAACACTCCTGTGCACTTCCAGTCTCCACCACCTGTGCCTGGGGAGGTGCTAAAGGTAGGACCTGCCCCCATATCCTCTCCTCCACCCCACCCCACTGGTCTCACCTTCGAGCCCTCACCTTCTCCCTCCCTACAGGTGCAATCCTACCTGGAGAACCCCACCTCCTACCACCTGCAGCAGTCCCGGGACCAGAAGGTGCGGGAGTACCTGTCTGAGACCTATGGGAACAAGTTTGCTGCCCACATCAGCCCTGCGCAGGGCTCCCCGAAGCCCCTGCCAGCTGCCTCCCCTGGGGTGCGCGCTGGACATGTGTTGTCTTCCTCAGCTGGCAACAGCGCTCCCAACAGCCCCATGGCCATGCTGAACATTGGCTCCAACCCCGAGAGGGAGGTGAGTGAGGACCTGGCCCATGGCTGCCACCAGCAAGGTTGGGTCAGGGTGTATGATTCTGGGACTCCTCGTTTTATGGCAGAGGTGAGGTGCTGTTCTGAGGGAACCCCAGTCTGAGGGAAGACACAGCTCTGCCCTCAGGGGCCCCCAGTCTGCGGGGGGACACAGCCCTACCTCAGGGAGCCCCAGTCTGAGGGGAGACACAGTCCTGTGTCAGGGAGCCCCAGTCTGAGGGGAGACACAGCTCTGCCCTCAGGGGCCCCCAGTCTTCAGGGGGACACAGCCCTACCTCAGGGAGCCCCAGTCTGAGGGGACACAGCCCTGCCCTCAGGGATCCTTAGTCTGAGGGGAGACACATTCCTGTCTCGGGGAGCCCTAGTCTGAGGGAAGACACAGCTCTGCCCTCAGGGATCCCCAGTCTGCGGGAGAACACAGCCCTGCCTCAGGGAACCCCAATCTGAGGGGACATAGCCCTGCCCTCAGGGAGCCCCAATCTGAGGGGAGACACAGTCCTGCATCAGGGAGCCCCAGTCTGAGGGGAGACACAGTCCTGCCTCAGGGAACCTCAGTCTGAGCAGAAAGACATCCAAGTCTCACAAAAGAAACACCCCTAGTTCTGAAAGCCCTGCTGGAGAGAAATGTGAGATGCACTCATACAGGAGAGCTAGCACATGTATAGGGCCATGTCCTGACAAAAGGTCAACATGGCTCCTTAGGAAGAGCCCTGGCCTGGACCTGGGGGCCTGCGGGACATGGCAGTGCATTCTGGGCATTCTCTCTGGGCCTATTTCTTTCAACCCAGCTTGGGTGAGGTGGACTCCAAAGTCCCTTCAGTCAGTGGCTGTTCCTGCCCTTCTCCTGGTAGCCTCCCCAGATGGACTTTTCTTTCTTTCAGTTTGATGTCATCGACAACATTATGTGTCTGGACAACGTCCTGGGCTTCATCAATCCTGAAACTCAGATGCCCAACACGGTAATGCTGGCTAGGGTGGGCGAGGCAGAGCCAAGGGGCAGAGGTCTGCGGTGGCAGGGCAGAGAATGAGGGGGGCCGCAGCCAGGGGGAGGACTGCGCCCCACTGCAGAGAACCACCTCCATCAATCCACAGGATGGGGCGCAGGCTAGGCAGAGTCATGAGTCCAGAGAGACATATTCAGCCTGTGTCCATGAAGGGGCTTGATTGGAAGAAGTGGCTCCAGGGTCGGGGGAGCCTCCCTGGGTGGGAGTGTGAGCAGGAGGAACTGGCGCTGGATCTGGTTGGTTGGGGCCATGGCACAGATGAGCATTCTTGGAGGGGCCAGTGTGACAGAGGCTGGTCTGGAATGGATGAGTCCCTTTGTTGTCCAGGGTGGCCCTCCTTATAGAGCCCAGAGTGCAAAGCCCTGTGTTTCATTCTGGGGCAAGTGAGCTGGGGCTAACTCTTCCCCTCGGGTGGGCTCCCAGCAGCACAAAGGCTATCTCGGCAGAAATGGCGTGGCATGGCTGATGGGAAGGAGCCAGACTTAGAATCAAGAGGCCCTAGCTTCTGGCTTTGGTTATGACCTTGGTACGTTCCTCAACCTTTCTGAGCCCCACTTTCCTCAGTTACAAAATGGGAGTAATGCCTTCAATGCACAGGGTTGTGGGGAGATTTGATAAGACCTGAAGCTGTGGGCAAGCTCTGTGTCAGGATGACACATATTTATAGGGAGTAGGTGGAATTGTGGGTGTCCCCTCCTCTTTTCTGGAGTTCCTGAACCTCAGCTGCTCATTCCTGGCCCCTGTCATCCTGATCCTGGCTCCTGTCATCCTGATCCTGGCCCTGGCCCAGTAGGGTCTGAACCTACTGCTCTTAGGGAAAGTCCCCAGTGCCTGATTCCCCTGCCCAGTGGCTCAGCAGCAGCGAGTCAGGACCAGCTGAGTCCCAGACCTGCCACCAGCCAGCACGGTGAGGGCCAGGAGGGTGTGAGCATCCTCTCCTGGTGTTGCAGCAGCTGGGGTACACTGCTTGGCATACTTCAGTGCCAACCGCTGGGGAAACCTTGCCAGAGCTCAGTTCTGTCCTGTCAGGCTGCTGCTTAACCCCCACTAGCTGCTTTCTGCAGAATGCCGGTGTCTCTGCTCTTGGAACCTGCATTCCAGTACTGGCTCTGGCCCGGGCAGTACTCCTGAGTGAACTGGTGCGGTTCTGAGTCATCCTCTGTCCAGCTGGTCATCTTTGCTGGGCCAGCCCTCTTACAATAGTGCGTTTTCCCACATCTCTGCTCGGAAATCCACTTAAATTCCACACCCTTCAGAAATCCTTCCTGAAAACTCAGATTAGATTAGGTGCCCCTCCCTGGGCCTCCGCCACCTGGAGAGTAATCCTCTCTGCTATCACCCAGCCTCTTCAGGGTTCCCCTCCCCCCAGGTGGTTGTGCCCGAGGACAGGGCTATCTCTTACTCAGCTCCGGCTCCGGAGCCTGGAACTACTGCTGAAAGGCCCAGGGTGAAGTCCCATGTCCCCTGTGCTGGCCACAGCCCGCCTGGAACTCAGAAACTGCTGGGGAGGATCCCTGGATAGTTTTCCCTGGTGTTCCTGGGCAGGGCTGTCTCCAGGACGATGGGACCTGGAGAGGGCCCCCCGTGGAACCGGGGCTGCTCACAGCCTCCCTTTCCCCACCTTATCCTGCAGCTGCCCCTGTCCAGCAGCCACCTGAACGTGTACAGTGGGGACCCCCAGGTCACAGCCTCCCTGGTGGGCGTCACCAGCAGCTCCTGCCCCGCTGACCTGACCCAGAAGCGAGAGCTCACAGGTACGACAGCCCTACCTCCCCAGCCCCTGGCTCTCCTGAGTCTCCCTGGTCCCACTCCCTCTCAGCTCCTCTCTCCTCCCCTGGCCTCCAGATGCTGAGAGCCGGGCCCTGGCCAAAGAACGGCAGAAGAAAGACAATCACAACCTGAGTGAGTGGCCAGCCCCTTCTCCCTGCCTCCCTTAGTTGGCGGCTACTGCTCTGTGACCTCACAGGTTCTAAGAGGTGTCTTGCCCCAAGGCTTCCACCCCCCCCCCAGTTCACTAGCTCTCTTTAGGAGGGGGAGGGGAGGCATTGGGGAGGACAGGCATGATATCCTCAGCACCTCAGAGTGAGTGGGTTTACTTGACTGTTTTCTTTTGGATTTCTGGAAGGCCTGAGCTGTTGGAGCGTGCTCCCCAACACAGCTCTGAGTGCCATCTGAACAGGACTGATTCTGCTTCCATGTACCCCTAGTTGTGCCTGGGCCGCACTCAGCCCCCATAGAAATCCCACACCCATTTTTGTTTAGAATGCCTGGGGCACCTCTTCTTGGACTGGGTTCTTCTC
The DNA here is from genome assembly GCA_004024945.1 of Uropsilus gracilis. Lineage (NCBI taxonomy): Eukaryota > Metazoa > Chordata > Mammalia > Eulipotyphla > Talpidae > Uropsilus > Uropsilus gracilis. Next base: position 12,221 of record PVHY01019040.1, read on the forward strand.
TCCAAGGCAAGGTGGGGGGAGGGTCCCTGTCTCTCTAACTGCTCCCTCTGGAATCTGTTACCTGCAGTTGAGAGGAGACGGAGGTTCAACATCAACGACCGCATCAAGGAGCTGGGGATGCTGATCCCCAAGGCCAACGATCTGTGAGTGGGCTTCTGGGGGGAAGGGCGGGGTGGGTTTGGGCAGCAGCTGACAATGCCATCCACACCCGGCCTGGCTTATATCTAGGGGCAGGGGCAGGAAGAGAAAAACTTCCTTACTGCCCTCTAGGGCTTATCTACTTGAGAAGAGAAGATCCCTGCCTTTTCCAAATTGGGAAAGCTACACAGACAAATGTCCCAGAGATGAGGCTGGAGTCGGGGAGGGGGAGGGGGGCTTCCTGGAGGAGATGGAAAAATGTGCCTCGGGCACTGGAATGATGCAGAGGTGGTCCTGAGGTGGAGAAATAAGAACCAAGGGCAGGCATGGGATTTGGTAGTGGGAGAGGAAGGCCTGAGGAAGGAGGCTGTTCCAAATTCAAATTGCTGGGTTCCCTGGGATCAGTGAGGTGGGTGGTGGCGGTGATGTCCCGTGGGCTGTCCCCGGGGCAGGCCTGTTCTGCCCAGATGGAGATCCCTCTTCCCCAAACAGAGACTGGCCAGGTCTGGGGTTTATGGACAAGGTTGGGACAGGAGACAGGCTTCTGAAACCGGCACAGGGATTTAATTCCACCCACTAAGCGCAAGGCAGGACTTGGCTGCACCTCTCAGCTTGCACCCCAATTCTGCTCGGCCTACAGGGATGTGCGCTGGAACAAGGGCACCATCCTCAAGGCCTCTGTGGACTACATCCGAAGGATGCAGAAGGACCTGCAGAAGTCCCGGGAGCTGGAGAACCACTCTCGGCGCCTGGAGATGACCAACAAGCAGCTCTGGCTGCGCATCCAGGTCTGGCTTCTGCCCTTGGGTTTCTTGGGGTGCTCTGATCCTGACCTGGCTCCAGACTCCAGAGGCATTGCTTCCCCTTCTGAAGTGGGGAACATGGACATGAACCCCATGAGCGGGAGGCTATATCAGTCAGCACGTCAGGGTGCAGAAACCACCTGTGGTGACTTCAAAGCAGCGAGTATCAGCTGAGATGGGGGTGAGGAGTCTGTTCTGTGAGACCCCCAGCCTGGGCCCAGGCAGATGCAAAGGTGCAGCTAGAGCTGGTATGCAAAGCCATGTGTCGCCCTTAAGGTGACACTTGTCACTTCTGCTCACATTCTTTGGCTCAATGCAAGGTCATGACCACCTGTAACCTCAAGGGAGCAGGAAGGTGCAGACCTCCCACCTGTACAGGCAGACAGCTGGACTAGTCTTGTAACATCAGGGAGGGCTTGCAGAGAGTGTAATGATACGGACCTCAGTGGGAGAGCCTCTTGGGGCTACTGTCCTGTAAGCAGCGCGTCCTTGACAGGAGCATGACTAAGGGGCACATTGGTGATTAGCGCAGGGATTGTAAGGGGCAAACGGAAGAACAGAAACCTGGGAGGGTTCATCTCTGCATGGAAGTCTCAGCTGGACCCGCAGCTGGTCACACCTCTATGAGGGCTGCTGGACTGAAGCTTTGAACTGTTTCGGACTATTTTAGTAGTAGATAACAATTTACACGCATGGCCAAAATCAAAGCTTCCTGAAGGAACCCCCAACCTCAGTAATGCAGCACATTCTGATAGCAGTCGAGCCTAGACAAGTCTATTTCAACTGAAAGAGACTGAGATTGCTGGTCAGGACCCACTCCGGTGGTTTCACAACCCAAGAATGAGTCACAACTTGCAATGTGAGAACCCACTGGTCTAGATGAAAGAGCCTTCCAGTGCCTTTTCCAGTGGAGACATTTTGTGGGCTCGGGTGCCGCAAGGGGAAGTGTGAGGACTGTGGGGGGATTTGGGGGACAACCAGTACCTACAAGTGTGTGCCCTAGCCCTGTGTTGCCCCCCTGCAGGAGCTGGAGATGCAGGCTCGCGTGCACGGCCTCCCTACCATCTCCCCATCGGGCATGAACATGGCTGAGCTGGCCCAGCAGGTGGTGAAACAGGAGCTACCCAGCGAGGAGGACCCAGCGGAGGCCCTGCTGTTGGGGGCTGAGGTCCCCGACCCTGAGCCAATGCCGGCTCTGCCCCCCCAGGCCCCACTGCCCCCGCCAGCCCAGCCACCTCAGCCACCATCCCCATTCCATCACCTGGACTTCAGCCACAACCTGAGCTTTGGAGGTGGCGGTGAAGAAGGGCCCCCCAGCTACCCCGAACCTCTGGGGCCAGAGCATGGCTCCCTCTTCCCCACCCTGTCCAAGAAGGATCTGGACCTCATGCTCCTGGATGACTCACTGCTACCACTGGCCTCCGACCCCCTCTTCTCCACCATGTCCCCCGAGGCCTCGAAGGCCAGCAGCCGCCGGAGCAGCTTCAGCATGGAGGAGGGCGATGTGCTGTGACCCTGGCTGCCTCCATGCCAGGCAGTGGGAGGCCTGGGGCTGGGGGGCCAGGCACCTCCCGCCTACCCTCCAGGTGCACTTGTGTGTGAAGTTGCCACTTGCCCTGCCTCACTCCTTCCTGCCTGCCCCCTGTTTGGACTTAGTGCCCTCTTGGCAGACTGTGGGGTCAGGTGAAGCTCCCACCGGCTTGGTATCCCTCAGGAGTGGCCCTCTTAATGAGGGTGGGCAGGACCGGGCCTTCAACCCCACCCCCTAAAGGTGAATTTATGAAGAAAGGGAGGGAACAGGGTGTGCTGGAGGTAAGGTCCTGGGGGTTCTAGCTTTTCAGTCTGGTCCCCCCTCTCCAGGAAGGAGCATGTGATTGAAGCAGGGGGTTCAGGAAATTCTTTCTCTGAAGCAGTGGCTGGCTCAGGGGGACCCAGGTCTGCCTTTTTGGGACTCAGATACAAGCTCCTCCAGCCTGGCACTTCCTCCTCATACAGGTGGGGCACCCCCACTGCCCTTTGGTGCTAACAGCTCTCCACCAGGTGGTGTGAGGGCGGGGGTGGCCGGAAGAGGGGATGCTGGGTTCAGGTTAGAGCACAGAGTCATTGCTGGAAGATCAGCTCCCCTCCAGGCTCCCCACTTTGTGCCTTTAGTAAACACTGTGCTTTGTATCTGCTTGTCCTGTCTCTTTTGGTGTGGGCCTGGGGATGACAGGGGCCTGGAGGATTCAACCAAGCTGAATCCAACTCCTTTCTGGATTTTGAGTTCAAATGCTCCTGGTGGGGTGAACATAGAGGGAGACAGAGACATGGGAGTGAGTTCATCACCTGGCTTCCCACCCCCCCCTCCCCAACCCCTGGGGGAGATGTTGATGTTAGGAGGCTTGAGTGCTGATGGGGGCGTCATCCCTCCTCTTAGCCACAAGATGGCGCTGCCGCCACGCTTTTTCTTGCACCTCCAGCTGTCTCCAGATGTGAGTTGGATGATGTGGGGGGGACGTTTGTTCGGAAGCCAAGTTTACCCTTCTTAACTGCTATGACTAAAAGGTCACCCCGACCCTAGTCGGGTGTGGGGGCCATGTTTTTTCTGTTCTCTACCCATAATTCTAGTGGAGCCTCTCCAGATTCTTCCTCCTCCCAAAGTGGACTGTGATCCATCTTGATGGGTCTCCTGTGAGCTCAGGGGGTAGGGGGTAAGGCTAGCTCCTCTGCTTTTCCACTTTCCTGTCTCTAGCAGGACAGCTTCCCAGTAAGTGAGAGGCCATGACCTCCTGTGAGTCTGGAGATACAGTGACCCTTGTGAACTAGTCTGGGAGGAGGTGGGAGCTCGGAGCACTGGGTGGAGCCGAGGACACGGGCCTTTCTCCCTGCCCCCGGCCAGATACTTGCTTCTTGAGCCCTCTTTCCAGGTTTCCCTCACCTGCCATAATTCCAGAGATCCTCAGTTTTTATGAGCTCACCCTAGAGGGGGAAGAAGACTTGGGACAGCAAGTAGCAGCTGCTTGTGCTCTAATTGGAGGGTCTTTTTGGGCTTCACCCAGTTCTCTCTCGACTTTCCACTATCTTTTCAGGCAGACGCCAAAATGGCTTCTCGCTCACTGGATCCGAGACTGAAGGGGCCTAATTAAAAAAAAAAAATCCCAGATTGAAAATGGCTAAGAGGGCAATTTCCTCTATGCAGAACGGGAGATCAAATCAACGTTGGAGCAATTAACATGTGAGAGAAGAGAAGGAAAGGGGGCCGGGCACATGGGTGCTGATGGCTGGGTTGCAAGAGGCTGCAGGATTAATCTCAAGGTCAGATGCTGACGCGGATGACCTTGTAGGGTTTGCGCAGGCACCTCCTAGTTCCAAGTTCGACCCCACCACTGAGGGTTTGTTCACATCCTAAGCCTCCCCCCCACCCCCCACTTCTCTCTCCTGGGATAAGCCCTGAACTCTGCAGAGAACTGCCATAGACCTGCTGGGGCTGCACTGACACTGGAGTGAGTGCAGGGGTGAGGGGTGAAGGGGGGGGTCTGAGAACTCAAGATTGGTCCCTGAAGTTGAGCATCCCTCCTTATTTATTTGCCTTTTCCTTCATTTCTAGGATTCACTTGGGAGTAGAGAGCCGCCTCCCTGTCCCTCTGACAACCCCTTAGGACCACAGTGTCAGCCCTTAAGGTTGGGTGCCCTTCCTCCTCTACCTGCTGTTGGCTTCCTTCCTCAGGGTTCCTTCAGCCCAGTCAGTCACCCCTGCAGGGTCTGAGCCGGCCCATGAGCAGGACACAGGGTGTGAGTGGGGTTCTGCCCACCAGAGGGCGCCACAGGGCTGGAACCCAGCTGGTGAGGGCGTGGGACACCTTAGCTAAATTATGCATTCAGAGCTGTGAGTCGTGGCCCTGCAGTTCTACCCCTTGGTTAAGACAAGCACAGGTGCCACATCTAGCTTCGCACACTCCCCGCTCAAAGGCCTCATGTACCCTAGATGGGCCTGCAGGGTCCATCGCTTGTGGCTGGGAAGGTGCCTGGCTTCTGCCGGGTGGTTCTGAGCAACTGGTTCAATCAGGGGCACGCAGTCTACATTCAGGCCCTCATTTGATAGACAACACCTTTCCAGACGTCGGGTCTGTGAGGAGCGGGACTGATGTAAAAGAGGAGGTGAATGTGTCCAGCTCCTCTTCACTGATGAAGCCTCCAGTGCCTTGTTCTCTGAAAGGGTCCAAGCTAAAAAGAAGAGGGCAAGCAGGAGCCTACCCTCATCTCCATTCCCTGTAATCCTTTTCCCCAGCTGTCAGCTTCTTACCTCTTTGTACCATGAGAGAGAGAGCACTGGGGTACACATAGGAAAGTGGCTTTCCACCCTGCTTGTCCCCTTGTGGTCATTCAGAAGGAAGGCAGGGGTGGGGAGCTGTGAACCCCGCTGTGGAGGGCTGTCTCTCTGCTCCTTAGAACCTTCCTCATCAGTGTTTTGATGAGTCTCCCCACCATCTGCAGAAGGGGATGCTGGGAAACCAGAGCAGAGTGGAAGCTTGTGTGTGTGTGGGGGAGGTGGTGGGGTAGAACCTGGACTTGCAATGCATTACTTGGAATTTCTCTTTTTCCCATCACTCACCTCCCTTTAAACAAGAGATTCTGGCCGGGCATGGTGGCGCATGCCTGTAGGTGGCAGCCTAGGAAGCTGAGGCAGGGGCCAGGGATCGTGGTTTGAGTCCCGTTGGGGAAACATAGTGAGATCAGGCCCCCCCAAAATAGCTGGGCATGGTTGTGTGTGCCTGTAATCCCAGCTACCTGGGAAGCTGAGGCTGGGGATTGCTTGAGTCTGTGGTACCCCAGGCAACGTGAGCCTGCGATTCCACAGGCAAAAATAGCGAAACCTAGGCTCCAAAAAATATAAACAGGAGATTCTTCCTTCATTGGACTAGGACGCATCTGTGGATGGATCTCATCCACCGACTTGGATGTGACTATGATACACACTACGGCTTGTACCCCACCTCCACTCCACCAACAGAGCCTCCATTAAAAAAGCCCAGATTTAGGGCACCTGTCCCCAGCCCTTGCTTCTTCCCCATCTCACAGCCCAGGCCTCTCCCTGCCCCTCCAAGCCCGCTTGCCTGGTCCCTGGAGTCCGTGAGTCACTTCCTGTCCCTGCCTCTGGGGACCCTTACCTCTCAGGTGGGGCCCAGCCTCCATCCCCCTCTCAGTTTCCTTCGGCTTCATTTTTTTTCTTTGCTCTCTCTTTTCCGAGGGGGGCAGTGGAATTTATACAATATTTAAGCAGCCAGAGCCGAGTCCGGGAAGATATTATTAATGTAAAAGGGACGGGCTGCAAATGCTTTTGGACCTGGTTACAATTAGAGGGTGATTTTTCTAAAGGTCAATGAATTCAGATAATATCCACAGGGGGGAGAGAAATTTAATACCTTTTTAGTGAATTAATTAATTATAATATTATATCGGCTTGGGGTTCTTTTCCAGAGTGATTAAGGGAGCGATCTGTCTTCCGCGAGGCTGGGGAGCAGCGCCTGCTGCAGCGAGGACCCTGTCTGGGCTCAGGATGGGGGCCCTTCCCTCCCCTCTCACCCTGGAAGCTGGAGCGGCTATGGGCAGCAGGGGAGAAGGGCAGGGCTGTCCAGGTGAGAACAGCAGCAGTGATTGGCAGTGCCCTTTCCCCTCAGCCAGTGCCACCAGGCCCAACCATCCTCCCGCTGCCTCATCACTTCCAGGGCCTGAACAGGTGTGGCAGCATGCCTTACACTTGAAGCAACCAAGGCCCGCGTGACTTAGGGACTTGCCCTGAGCCCCACTGTGACTAAGGACAGACCCGGGATGCAAGCTGGCTAGAAATAATGAGAAGGCTCCCCCATCTCCCAATAATCCAAGTATTCCATAAATTCCCCACCAGCCTGAGGCCTTTGGAACCACCTGTGAGGGCCCCATTCCTCTCACAAAGAGGCTTTTGGGGGACCCAGAGCATTCCCTGGTTCTGCTGGTAACACGAAAATGCCCTAGGAGTGCTGATAAGTCACGTTGCTGCAAGGGCTAGTGAGGGAATAGCTAACTGTCCCTGGAGTCGCCTGAAGATCCCCAGAAAAGTGCTTTCTACCTACTTAGTCATTCATTCTCATGTTCAATCGTTTGTTCAGTCAACAAACATTGTGCACACTGAAGGCTGAAATAGCTAGCCCCTTTTGAGTTTCCCCTCACATCACCTTGAGCCCAAGCTCAAGGGTGAGCTGGGGCACCTCTGTGGACCCTTTCTACACAGATGATAGTCCTCACCTCAACCCCAGGGCAGGACAATGGCTGGCATCATACCTCAACTAATCCCAAGCACCTGCTCTGAACCAGCCCCATGCTGGGTGCCAGATTCTTGGGTGCATAAGGATTGGTCCCCAGTCTCTCTGTCCAGGGAAGGTGGGGGCAGAGAGACACCATCAGCAATGATGATGGTTCAGTGATGGGGGGTTTAGAAACAGAGGCAGTATGACTCATAGCAGAGAGGGATGAAGCTGACAAGGTGGGAGGGCAGAGACTATTTAGGGCCCTAGGAATGGGGACCCTGCAGGTCATATCAGCTCTCCTACCCCCCCCCCCACTTCCAAGAACCAAGGCAGGTTGACCAAAAGACTCTTCTATGCAGTCACAGATTCTGGGAGGCAGAGGGCATCAAGACCTAGTTTCAATGTGGTTTCTGCCATGACTTGCTGTGTGATGGGGAGTCTCTCTGTGCCTCAGTTTCCCCTCCTGTAAGGGAGGCTTATGATATGTACCTCCTGAGGTTGTTAATCAAAGGAACTAGAGGAATCGCCTAAGGGCAAGGCATCTCACTTAATATGGGACTCCAGACAGCACTGTCCCCAGGTGTCCCTCCAGGGTGGGTCAGGACACTACACCTAGCTGTGCCCTCAATGCCTTTTTCCTGCCCAAGAGGTGCCCCCAGAGACCCTAGCCTGGGGAACTTTCTAAGGCAGGGCTGGGTCAGTGTTTCACTTCTCCGGGCCCCCCTTCTGTCCCCTCCCTGTCCCTCTTCTCCCGTTATGCCCCCTTCGGCCCTGGCTGCCCTCCCCTTCCCCCACCTCCTCCTAGTTCCCTGTGCGGCCGTCCGGGGAGGGCCTTCCCATTGTACTATCTTTGGGCCCTAAATTAAAATTGATGACATCTTGAAATGAGCAGTGAGGGTAATTTTGCTTCTGAGCCGGGATGCTAATGAGGCCCCTTAATGGTGCGAACGCTGAGCTGACGGGTCGTGTGTCACGCGCCGCGGCGAGGGGGGTAATGGCCGCGGTAAGTGCCGGTAATTACACCCTGTCTTGCTGTATTTTGGCAGGCCTGGTGGGAGAGCGGGGGCTCAATCACCGAGGGCGGGGGCCGCCCCCTACCCACGGGGGGTCTGACAGCCAGAGATACCCTCCTCAACCCAGCAGGGGGGAGGAGGGCAACTCCAGCCCCACCTTCCAGCCCACCTAGAACCAGGGCCAGGATGGGGGCGGGGGAAGCCTGGGACTGCAAGCACAGTCACACACATGACAGTCACCCACGTGCAGCCCAAGTGCAGGTTCAGCACTCACACACCCAGTAAGCCCCCCACATGCACTCCACACCTAGGAACACACAACTCCATGCCCACCCCCTCAGGGCACACATGTTCATGGGCACACAGATGTGACCTCAAATCATGTGGAGCCCTGAACACCTACTGTGCTTCATGTCTATTATCTCTAATCCTCCCGGCTCTCTGAGGAAGTAGGTATTATTATTCTCATTTTATAATGCAGAAGCTGAGCCTCGGGAGATGAAGCAGATTGTCCGAGATCAAGCTCTGCCCAGGCAGCAGCGCAGGCAGGGGTGGAATTCAGATCTGTGGACCGTGTCATCTTTGTACCCACATCTCATGCCTGCTCACACGTGTACCTCTCCTTGCACAAACACATGCACCCTGTGCCTGCACAAGTGCAGCCCATACACGCTGTCTGCCCTCTACATATCCAGACGCATGCACTAGTGCACCGTGCAGATTCATCCGTGCATGCTGACATGCGTGTGTGTGTGCTTAGCAAGCACACACAGATACTGCACATGCTCAGGCCTCACAGCGTCTGCACTCTGTGCATGCTCAGCGCACTAGTCCTGCGGCTGCCCCTGACTTCAGCATCTCAGTTTTGAAAGAAGGGGAAAGGAGACCTGCTCTGTTCTCCTCCCCAGAACCTGACCAGCAGAATGACAGTCACGTGCAGGCTGTGCGTGCCCTCCTACAGGCTCCCTTCAGAAACATTCAGTGGGTGCACCTGCGCACATCCACACTGTGTACATGTGCACACACTATACACACGGTGCGTAAGCTCCCCATACAGGTGGCTCCCCTTACAATACATTAGATACATTAGATACATTATTGCATACCCATCACACACACGCATGAGCACACACACATGCAGCCTTGGTGCAGAGCCTAACCTGCACACATCAGTGAAATGGAAAACGCCATGGAGTTCATGAGGACTTGCCTGGTTTCTATCCTCCCCACACCAAACCTCTCTATCCCCTATGATTGCAGCAAAGGGTGGAGCATGAATTTTGGATTCTGGGTCCTTGACCTGGATCTATCTCTTTACTTGCTCTGTGACCCTGTACAAATTACTTAACCTTTCTGGGTCTCATTTTCTTCCTTTGTAAAATGAACAGCAATGTACCTACCTCATAGGAATATTGTGAGGGTTAGATGAGTGAACACGTAAAGTACTTAGTGCCTGGCACATAGAGAGTATGTGTAGGAACTAAGGGTTTACGACAAAGGATACATGTCAGGGTATGACAAGCACCGAGGCAATGCACATTGGAAGGCAGAAGAGGGATGCTCAACTAAAGCTGAAGTGGTCAAGGAGGGCTTCCTGGAGGAAGAGAGATTTAGGCTGGGCCATAAAGAAGCACTGTGGCCACCCTTTATTGAGTGCCTACATTGTACTCAGTTGTGTTCTAAGTGCTTTGTAAGAATTAACCCTGTGAATTATCTGTGACCCCCAAGAGTGACTGTTGTCATTTCTACATTAGGGGGAGGAGAACAAGGCACAGAGAAACTGGTCCACAGTTTGGAAGGGCTTGACACAGAGAAGGAGGAGGGCAGGGGAATTCCAGGTGGGAGGCAGCATGTGTTAGAAATAGAGCAACAGATGGCAAACACCCCCAGAGGGCTTTCCTTGATACACTGAAACAGTTTCTAGATAATGAGAAGGGGGTGAGCATCTGGAGGGGCGTTCTGACCTAATTGCTGCCTCTCTGGCAATGACACCAGGGACCTGGTGGGGGTGGGAGTGACTGGCACTGCCCAAGGCAGGTTGGAGCAGGGACTGGAGCCAGGCATCTTCCTGTTCCTTTCCTTCACCCCCCCCCCCCCGGCCTGGGTATGACCAGTGAGGGAAGGGATGGCCATGCCCAATCTTCTGGGCTGGATTTCCTTCCTGGCCAGAGAGGTACTCAGGAGGGCAAGAAGAAGAAGGCAGGGAGAAGGATGGAAGCAGTGAGCAAATCTCTATCCAGCCCATGCTGTCAGCAACACCACAACTGAAGCTGGTGGCTGGGATCCTTATGAGGGACAAATCATGTATGGAGTCTCCTCAAATGGGTCACAATATCCCTTTTAGCCTCATGCTCATCAAACCATGACAGGGCCTGACAAGCTGGTTCTAGTCCGAGTCCACCGTCCTGCAGCAAGATCATGGGTGTGTGTATGTGTGTGTATGAGTATGTGTGTGTGCATTTGCTGTTCCCATTTGCAGTGTCGGTACCCAGCCGACACCAGCGCCCATCCTCTATGAAGATTGCTTCAAGCACCTTGCAACCCCATCCCCAACTCTCACCCTCATATCTCAAATCCCTAGGCCAGTGGCAGAACATGAAGAAGGGACTAAGTTTTATCGGGGGGAGGGGGGCACTTCTTTGCCTCATGGACCAATGTCTCAGGCCCTGCCTGCTGCAGCTCCTGCCTCTCACCTGCTCCCAATGCACTAGGTCACCCCCTCCCTGGGGTGCACCCCCTCCCCTGGGATGGCCTTTTCTCCAGAGGGAGCTGCTGTTTTTACCAAGTTCCTCTTTGTCCTCACTCTTCCTTGGCACACTGGGCCCCAGTCCTGCCCACCAGATACCCAACTCCCCCTACATCTGGCCTCTGTGTATCATCAGGCCCTGTTGCCAACACAGAAGGAGGAGCGGGAAGGAGGGGTGCCCCCCATGGAGCAATATCCCATCTCCTCTTTCTGGGTTGGGAACTTGGGGGAAGTTCTCCGCCCATCTCTCTGTGCTGCTGTTTTTATTCCCTTCGTAGGGGTGGTGTCAGGTGAGGGGGGGGGCATGACAACCCAGTTCCTAAGGCTGATGCCCCCCTCTCCCCCCAGCATAATGTCCAGCTGCAGCTGGGTGTACCTTGGCTGTGAGCATGTCTAGCTCTGGCAGGTCGGGCAGGAGTGTCCCCCGTGGGGTGCCATCATCTGTTGTCCATGTCAGGACTCTTGGAGGTGAAGGGGACACCATGAATGAGCACACCAGGGCAAGGAGTTAAGCTGAGACTCTCAGGGGTCATGGTGTGTAGTCACTGTATCTACATGTGCGTGGCAGTACAGCCCGCATCTCAGGGCTGGGCTGGGCAGGGTGTGTGCCTCCTATTGGCAGGAGAGCTTGGCTTCCTGGGGGGCTGCTCAGAAGCCTGGCTGTTGGGGGAGGGGTATGCAGAGAGAGAGAGTGCATGGGAGTGGACTCTCCTGGTGGTGGGGGACAGCCTGGGAACATGAAAGGTGGAACTGTTGGGAGTACCTATCAAGGCAGTGAAGAGGAAACTGCGGGGTGGGAGAGAGGAATGCAAGAACCCCAAACCCCAAGTGCTCTCCAGGAGCGCCAGCAGCCCTCATTAGAGAAAATGACCGCCACCTGGTTGGGCTCTCGCTTTTGGGGATCAGGCGCGCCTCCAGGTGTTGTTTGTGCATTCATTTACCAGATCTTGCAAGGAGTCCAGGGGGGTTACTCCTATTATCCTTCCCATTTTACAGAGGAGAAAGCTGAGGCACAGAAACACTGAGGGTAGCTCGGCCAAGGGCACACAGCTAAGAGAGGCAGACCTGGGATTTGAACCCAGGTGGCCTGTCCCTGGTCCCTGAGGGCTGCTTCTGGTTCTGCCAAGAGCTTGGACTGTGTTCTTGGGGCAAATGCCCCCTGAGGAGGGGTGCATTACCTCTGCACCCCACCTTAAACAGACTGGAGCCTGGGAAAGATCACATAGCAGTGGAGAGCAGGAGGCAGCTTGGCCTTGGAGTCATACCTGGTTTGGCATTGGCTCTTCTGCTTCTGAGCCAGGTGACCCTGGCTGGATTTCAAACTCCCTAGAAGCCTCCATCTATTCATCTAGAAAGTACTTGTTCTCTTGGGTGTCAAAGGCTCCAGAAACTAAGCTGTGGCAAGTGATGGAGATGAGGCAGGTGTCTGATGAATGCTCAGACCCACTCCTGAAGGTGCCCTGAGCTGGACCAAGCTGGGCTCTCCCGACCCCAAGGAGGCCAAAATTTGAGTCTCCAGAGCACACATTTCAGGTTCCGTTTGGATGAGGGCTTTTGAAGGAGGAAGGCGGCAGGGTTTGGAATTTCAGGTGCTTACACTGTAGAAGTTGTTCTATTTATGTTTTCCCTGCAGCAGGGCACCTGCCAAGGCCAGGGCAGCATGCACTGCTCCACTCTCTAGCACCCCTCCCCTCTAGGATGGGGTGGGCTCAGGGACTGAGCCAGGGTGGGGGTGGGTGATGGGGTGGGGGCTGCCACCTGCCAGGGTTTCCTCAGGTACCCAAGCTGCTAGGTCCAGAAAAGGGGAGGGGAGAAGGAGGATGCCTCCTAATGAACAATTAGTGTCTGCTGTGTGGCTAATCACGAGGTTCCGTGTAATTAAGAAGCTAATTAGTGCTGTGTCAATTAAGGTTTAATTAGGCCCCTCTTTGGAGAAGACAAAAAGACCCTCATGGTGGAAGCTTCTGGAATGGAAGGTGGGTGGGCTGGGGAAATAGGTGCAAGAAGACATTGGGTATGGAGGGGAGCTCCATTTCCTCTCCCCCTCCCTCCCCCGTTCTTGGATCAGTGACTCAACTCTACCCTGACTGGCTCTGATCATGGAGATTTTAGGGAGATTTCATGGTGTCAGCATTTGCTCACACCACAGTGGTTTTAGCCCCATATAGCTCCTGTGGAAGGGGGTCCTTTCAGCCTTGCACCCCACTCTCCATGCCACCCTTAAAGTAACTTCTGCTGCTCCTTGAGGAAGGTGAGGAAACTGGGATCCAGAGAGTTTAAGTAAATGGTGCAAAGTCACACAGCCAGTTAAGTGCCAGATCTGGGATTCAAGACCTGCCACTGTCAGAGTCCAAGACCTGCTATGAAATCGAAGCCAGGGAAGCAAACATGCAGCAAGTGAGGAGTAGAGTGTGCTTGGTTCAGGCTTGGTCCCACACTGTTACTTGTCCCCAGAATCTCAAGCTTTCGGTCTCTGCTCAACGATACCTTGTGTCAGGGGGGCCCCACACTCCCAGTGGCCTCTTTCCTCGTGCTGCTCTTGCGGTCTCACAGGCTGTGCACTTCCTTATTTGGCTGTGGCTCGTCTCCTGCTCTGAGAATGACAGCCCCACTCAGGCAGGGTTGCTTGGTCCATGGTGGGTATCCAGGCCTCAGTGAGTGTCCATGGGACGGAAGAACAGACCTGCTGCCAGGCCTGTGGGGGAAGCTTAAACATGGCGAGACCCCTCAGCCTGGGCACTGCAGTCAACCGATAGGCCTTACTTACTTCCCCCTCCCTCCTCTGCTCCCCACTCAAGCCAGGCTCCCCTGGTCTCCCTGGCTCCCAGCCCTGGGCAGGGAAGGGACCTACAGCTAGAGGGAACTGGGCAGGCCTCTGCATCTCTGGTTGAATTTCTAGTCCTAGCTTTCCTGAACCTTCTGTTGCTGCTTCCTTCTTTTCCTTTCTTTCTCTTCTGTCCCCTCTTCTGTTGGAGCTCCCACCTCCTCTGTTACTCAGACATGGCCGTGCCTGGTGACTGGGAACAGTTACCCCTGCAGACAGGAGACTGTGGAGCTGTCTCTGTGCCCTGCTGGCTTGGCTCAGTCCTCGGCTGTCTCCAGGAGGCCAGGTTGGCACACTCAATGGAGTTGGGCTTGCTCTCCCCCTTCAGTTCCCAGCCTCCTGAGGGACCCCAGCCCATGCTGCTTGCCAGGCCCATTCACAGGAGGACTCCATGAGGTGGCATCTTCTGTGGGGGCCCAGGGCTGTCTGCGCCATCCAGCAGGCCTTGTTCTCCTTGCAGCAGAGTCCATGTGACCAGCACACTCCCTGCTCTGTCTGAAATGTGTGACGGCCTCATGGAGATACGATTGCTAACTGTCAGGTTCACGTTTAAAAGGTGCAGTGGAACTACCATTTGATCCAGCAATCTCACTTCTGGGAATCTACCCAAAGGATACAAAAACAGTCATTCAAAAGGATACCTGTACTCAGGTGTTTATTGCAGCACTACTTACAACAGCCAGGATATGGAAACAACCCAAATTCCCCAAAGCAGGAGAATGGATCAGAAAGTTGTGGTCTATGTACACAATGGAATATTTTTCAGCAATCAAGACTAATTTGATGCATTTGTGATAACATGGATGGACCTAAGGACTCACGTTAGCAGAAACAAGCCAGAAAGATAAATATGGGTTGCTCTCACCTGTATGTGGGGTACAGGGAAAAGAAACAAAAGGAGAAGGAAAATTTAAAACTGTCAGTAGAACAAAAGCACAGAGCAAGAGAGAGGGAGGGAGTTAAAATCGGGGAAGGGATGGGCACGAGAGATTGTGATGATGGTTCATGGGTGATAAGGTGGTGGGAGAACCTTGGGGTAGACAGTGATGTCTGAGGACTCTGGACCGTTGACTGGGGCCGTGCAATGCCTCATCTGTCGTGACTGGCGTCTTTCACTTGGTGTCATGTTGTCCCCCACTTTGTGCTCCTGTCCACAATGCTGTGGCGGCCAGCACTGGACAAGACTTTGTTCTTTTTTAAATTTTTTATTATTCTTTTTAAAAAATTTCTTACGTAGATAAATGGTTGCTGGGATGCCTTCCCTCCTGCCACCACCCCCACCCCTGTGGCCCGTCTGTTCACTCAGACTCCTCTCTTGTTGTTTGATGATTTATGTTCAGCCCATTGGTCTCTCTTCCTTTTCTGTGGTTGTGTCTATTTGACAGGAGAGGGACTGTGTTCCTGGTACACAGCATTCTGTGCGTGAAGGATTGTAGTCTTAGCTTCGCATTGGGTAGCAAGTCCGTACTCATTGGAGGCTTAACAATGTCTTCTCGTTGCTGGCTGCCCGTTCCAGTCTATTCTCCTTGTATATCCATTGCCTCTTCACCCCATAGCTCTGCCTTCTTGCTCCCAGTCATTTTCTGTAGTGAGGTTTCTTAGAGAGGGTAGGCTTCCACCAATGGCCTTTGTGGGTGATCTCCACTCTACATTTGCAGGTTTGTTGTGGAGCCAGTTCCCCAACTCTGTGGACTTCCTATCCCATGGTATGTGGAGGGGCTCCTTGTTTTCTTGAGTGGCATATCCCGAGATGGGGTCTTGGTTCACCCATTCCTGACGAGTTTGTAGGTGCACTTCAGTGATAGGTCTTCACTCTGGTTGTCTTGAAACTGGGTGGCCCTAACCCCCCCCCACTCCAGGTGGTAGCATTTAACAAGGTACTCTGCTCCCATTGGCTGGTGGCAGTTTAAAAAGGAGGAGAGAGAAGTTGGAAGGAGCGGCGTCAGGGGGGAGAGAGAGAAGGTAGTTGGAGGAGCACCGTCCGAGAGAGAAGCCGCGAGAGGGGGAGAGAGAAGTGGAAGTTGGAGGAGCACCGTCCCAGGGAGAAGCCGCGAGAGAGAAAAGTAGAGGAGAAAGCCCCCTGGAAGAGTGAGCTGGAGGGGACGAGGAGCCATGGCGGCTGGCA